>CATKHM010000908.1:0-12837 GCA_949751825.1 Blepharisma undulans | reverse complement strand
AAGGATCCATTGTTGTTAGTGCTTCAAGGTCTCTTTCGAGCTTTGCACTTATGGGGCGAATGATGAGGCTGCCAGAAAATTGAGATGCCATTTTTAAATTTATAAATTAATGACCAATCATGGAGATATATCTGACGGGAAATTTCAAAAAGAAGCATAAAACTGATCAGAAGTGAGCAGTGTAGTTTTAGGCATTAAAAGATGTATTTTTAATGATAGATCCATAAACCTGGCTAGAAATTAATGCTAATATTGAAATATTCAATGATTCGATTTTTGAAGTAGCGATAAATAACAACTCTCTTAAAAGTAAAATAGATGCTATTTGCAAATTTCTTTTGGAATTAAAATAGCTTTTTCAACAAATATTAAAATTAAAAATAATTAAATATTTTATCCTATTTTGTTGATAATAAAAATCCTATAATCTCAATTAAATATGAGTCACCTCATTCCTTTAGAAATCACCCAGTTTCTCAAAACCCAAACAATTTCAACCGATATCGCAAGAAAAGTTCTTCGCCAAGCAGTCAAAGGTGAAAACATTGATGGAGATTTAGAAAGCAACCTCTATTTGGTATTTCAAGCATTATTAGTCAACAATCCACCGAAATCAAAGGTCTCTGAAATATTGACGTCGATAAAACTAGGTGAAGAATTTATTACAGAAATACTGCAAAGCTGGGATGATATTCCAAAGCCACGCTATGGGGTTGTTTTCCCACAGCTTGTAGACGTGAACTGGAAATCTTCACATGTGATTTCTACATCTGAGGAAAAGAGAATTCATTTGCCTTCTTTATCAGTGAATTTGAACATCCAAGAAGCTTCTGGGGAGTTTTCAAATCTATCTTTTACGTGCAATCGTGAACAATTGGCTGATTTAACTTATAAATTGAAGTCTGCACTGCTGCAGGTGGAGAGGTTTAAATAGATAGAGAATTTAATATTTTATTATTCAATTTATGATTTTTTATTGAGAAATTAGTAAAATATAATGCATTTTACATAATTAATTCTAAAAAATAAGATTTGTCAGTTTAATTATCGGTTAATTTAGAGATGATTTCATTTATTAATAGATTGATTGAGATATCACTTTTCATTTCTAACAATTCTTTGGCATGCTGAATAGATCTTACACTTAAAAAGTTTTTCATTTCATAAACAAAGATATAAACCTCTTCAATGTTTTCTATATCATTTTCAGTTTCCCCAAATAATTTCCTGAAGTGTTTAATAGCCAGTGTTTTATCAACCTAAATAAATTTTACAATGAGCTCATCAGCAGCATCATGTGATAAATTCAAGTTTTCACACAAAATTTGTCTAAATTTTTTCGCAGAATCCAGAGAACTTTTCATAGACTTGATGCTTGGTATAATTCTTTCCATATAAAATCCAATATCATGAGTATTCGAAGATGAAGGAAGCAGCTCATTATATACCAAACTTACAAATTTCTCAATATTTGGGATAATCTTGATCACATCCTGCATTTTTTCAATTGTATGAAGTGCTTCTTGTGTATTTGACACAGCGAGGATTTCATAAATCAATTTCAATGAGTTATTTAAAAAATCAGGAGAATTTGTGCTGCTTCGGGTAGCATTCCAATCATATTGATTACTGCTTCTATTTGAATATGCTTCTTGAGACCGATAATTTAAAATTTGGCTTTTCAAATCAATTAATTCTTTTTCAAAATCAAGTTTATTTTTCTCATATACGCCAATCAGCGACATAATTTTTCTGTCTGTGTGATGATTTGGATCGAAGCTTCTGTGTATAAACATCTTGAAAATTTCTGCTTCATTTCTTGAGGTTATTTCTGTATTTTGTTTCAATTTCATATTTTCTTCTAGTAGAGATGTTTTTTCTAATTTGATTTTTCTCAGCTCATGTCTCAGCGATTTATTTTCTTTTTTTAGCTTTGAAATATCTGCTCTTAGCTCAGAAATTATTGAGTTATTATATTTCAGGGAGTCTTGTATATAAGGCGATTGAGAAACCAAGGTTGCTAAGCTTACTACAGCGCTGGCAAGAGATGAGTATTCAGGAACTGGAGGGTTACTATCAGGGACCATTGATAAAGGCTCAAAAGAATTTTGTATTAAAATTTTATCAATATCTGCTCATGCAATTTCATCGTCATCTTTTGGTTTTTTTGTCCTTTTTGATCTCGGAGGAGAAATCTGCTTGAAGAGCTCAGAAATTTGTTTTATTTCTTCACCAATTTCTGTTGTTTGTCTCATGAAATCTTGCATAGCTTGTGGATTCTGAGCTTTCAATTTGCCAGTTTCAGGCATTGAGTATATTTCCATTGTATTGAAATAATTATCACTTTTTGCGCTTTCTCGATCCATCAATAAATCAGGAGTAAGCCTATATGTGTTTTGGGATTTTTGTTGTAAAGAGCTTGGAGGCAAAGGAACAGAAAACTGGGGAACTTTTCTGTTTATCCCGTTCTTTTTAGCTGACATAGTTTCAGTTTATATAGATAAAAAAGTTTAATAATAATATATAAAGGTCAGTAAAAATGAAATAAAAGCTCTTTCAAATTCTTAATTAGTTATTATCTTTGGTTTGCATAGAAATAGCTTCCTTATAAAATCCTCAAAAAATAATGTCCCATTTATTCATTTTCCCAATTTCTTTATAAAATGGATTGCAGCTGTGGCAATCCTGGGAAATACAAGTGTCCCCGATGTCTTATCAGGTATTGCTCCAAAGATTGCTACTCTATTCACAAAACCTCTGGCTGCGAACGAAAAAGAGAACCAAAATTTACTCCAATAGTCAGGCATCCTCATCGCAACTTTTTGCTTGAAGATGAAGATGAGACGATATTAACGGACGAAGAATTATCTCAAATGAGTATTTTATAATTAGAATTAAATCAAAACTTGAGAATTTTGCTCAAAAATGAAGAAGTAAGGAAACTTTTGAATGAAATTGACTCATCAGAAAATAGATTGGGAGCTCTGAGATCTGTGCTTGCTCAAGATAAAGAGGGAAATTCTACGTTCCAGCAATGTATGGATGAAATGCTGAAAAGTTTGGGGTATCTTAATGAAGAAGGCCAGAGCACGATTTAGAGATCATGTATGGAGATATGCTGAATATTTCAGGAAAATATAATTGGATCTAATTTTGATTAAAATTATATAATTTCTTAGCACTCATAATGATTTGGCTTAAAAATATAAAGCTCAATGATTTTATTTTATTCATAATGTCAAAATATGCCCAAAATTTATAAAAATGTATTCTGTTAATACTTTCTTTTTTCCACCAACTCACGAATTTCTTTATTAAACATTTTTATCAATTCTTCAACAATTAATAACTGCAATGCATTAATTAATAAATTATAAGAATACACATGCTAAAAAATCTCACAAGACCTACGCTTTCTTGATTTAGCGACGGTCTTGAACTGATTTCTTTTAAGCCTTTCATACTCCGCTGGGTCATTTACCATCAACTCCCTTATCTGTTTACTTGATAATACATCTTTCGGATAAGCCATCTTAATCTCTCCTTGTTTCAAGCTAATCCCAGCTTGCTCCAGAACAAGGTTTTCGTAGTCGTTTGACACGAAATTTCTATAAGTTTTAGTAGGAGGCGGTTTAAAATTATTAGTTCTAATCTCATAAGCGACGGTCTTTCCAACGTTCATAAGACGTTTTAGCCCTTTTTTGGACATGTCTTGCGAAACCTGCCTTGAGTGAGCAGCTGTTGTCGGGAGGGATGCAGAATTTTCATCAAGCAGAGAATTCAAAGGGACTGGAGTTTCACGAAAAGTAAATTCGCCAATCATTGGTAATAAATATTAGATAGATACAGTATCTTGAGATGAAATTATCGAGATATTGAATCTGCTTGTATCTCGGATTATGGATATCATAAGGATTTAATGAAAATAAAATTAATTTGAAGATAAAATTAAATAAATCAGATGAAAATGAGTTAGAGAGGAGTGATAAATCAGAATATAATTAATTTTTATGAATATAAATTTTTTTGAAACATAAATTAAACAGAAATTAATTTTATTATGTTTTAAAGCATTGATCTTGCCAATTAACTAATTTTTTGATTAATTAAAGAATATATTTAAAATTATTTAAAAATGAGCTGATATTTTAATATGGCATCTTATTCAAAAAATAAATTTTATTGAATCATTTAAAATCATTAAAATGTTGTATTTCTCTAAAATATATAAATTAAAGCATAATTCCAATTGAGTTTCAAAGATAATGATCCAGTATAATGATATAATTTTATATCAAAAATTATATAAATTTATATTAAATTGAGAGCTCTTCCAAAGCACTCTTCTGCTTCCTGATTTCTGCCTAAATACTGAAGCACAATTCCTTTATTTTTATAATAAATTGCTTCACTGGGATTGATTCTAATAGCATTGCTGTATGATTTTATTGCTTCTTCGTATCTCTTTTCAATTTCTAAGATAACTCCTATTCCATTATGTGCACCATCTTCGTTTGAGTCAATTTTAAGTGCTCTATTATAAAATTCTATAGCTTCATCTTTTTTCCCTTGCTCAGCAAGAGCAATTCCTTTATTTGTATAATACCCTGCACAGTTCGGATTGATTCTAATTGCGCTATCGTAAAATTTTATTGCTTTTTCATATTTCTTTTCATTTTTTAATATAATTGCTATTGCATTATATGAGTCATCTTCATTTGGATCAATTTTAATTGCTTCTTTATAGCAATCTATCGCTTCATCTAATTTCCCTAGTTCTTTGAGAATATCTCCCTTATCAGAATAATAAGCGCTATTTGGATTAATTCTAATTGCTTCGTTATAATAACTAATAGCATCCTCGTATCTCTTTTCATTTTTTAAGATCTCTCCAACGCTATTATATAAAGTATCATTATTTGGGTCAATTTTAATAGCTTTTTTATATGATTCAATAGCTTCTTCTTCTCTGTTGGAAATGTTCAAAAGATGTCCTTTATTCATATAGTAAATTGCGTAATTTGGATTAATTTCGATAGCATAATTATAATACTTTAAAGCTTCTTCATATCCCTGCTCATTATAAAAGAAGCATGCTATTCTATAGTATGCTATATCTTCATTTGGGCTTATTCTGATTGACTCATTATATTTAAACCAGAGTAAGCATTTTCAATAAATATCAATTGCATGATTGAAGTATGCAGCATCTGAAAAGCTTGCATATTGAGTTTTTAGCTGAATTAAACGAGTATCAGCTTTATTTTCATTTAAATCATGCTCTTTGAGGAGTTTTTCTATTTTTAAAATTCTCTCATTTATATTATTTTCTGATTTTTCTTGAGTAAACCATATTGCCATATTTTGAATTTCATTGCTTAGCCCACAGAAAAAATCAGAATTACTAAATAGACAAGAGCTTGATGGAATGACTTCTTTCAATTTCTTAATGGCTTCATCAGGGTCTAAAGTCAGAGTGCTTAAGACAGGATCATTTTCTGACTCTGATAGCGTTTTGGTTTGTGAAATTTTTTCAATGCAATTATTTATGTTTATTAAATCTGAATTAATCTCTTTGGTTAGCTCTTCAACAATTTTTTCTAAATTTTTGATGGTTTGACTAAAAGAAGCTAGTAATTTTTGTTTTAATTGCAAGTTTTTTGTATATTCTTTTCCAAGAAATTCAAGAATTGCTTGCTGCGTCATGGTTTTGACTTTGGGAATTGAAAATATTCGTTTATAATTGTGATTGGTCTCAATTGATCCGCAATGATCATCTAAGTGTTTATTGCATGCATAAGTTTCTGGAGAAGAACAATTGCATAAATATTTGGCAGTACGTTTGCAATTGGGCTTAAAGCATAAAATGATGTCCATATATAAATATTTATAATTACTATTATTTTATGGATCCAAATTGAGAATTATGAATAGTCTTAGCTCTGCCCTAATTTTGCCTTTAAAATTAAAATTTCAGAGTTCAAAACATCAATTTTCTCTCTTTGTGATTTATTTTGGGACTGTAAATCTGCATTTTGTTTATCTTTGACTGTGAGCTGCTGCTTTAAATTTAGCTCTTTCTGTGAAAATTCAGTTCTCATTTCTGAAGCATCATTTTGGAGTTCTTCTTCTCTCTTCATCAACTGATCATTTCTCTCTTGAAGAACATTAATTCTCTCTTCAAGGTATTTTTTATCTAGCGAATACTGCTGTGCTATCTCCTCACGAGCTTGTGACTCACACTCTTTAAGTGAAGCCTCATGTGAAATCCTCATATCAAGCATCTCTGTTTTTAGCTGTTTCAGCTCTTTATGAGCATTTTCATACTCCTTTTTCGCCTTTGTATAAGCTTCTTGCAGTGATTTTAAGTTTTGTTCATAATCTATTGCATTTCTTTCCAATTCTATTTTATGAGCTTGCTTGAGTGTCTCAACTTCTCTGAAAGCTTCATTATCAATTTCCTGCTTATTATTTTTCACTTGGTTTATCCTTTCTTCATACTTTTCTATTTTGTCTTCATAAGAAGCCACAAGCTGATCATGCAGCTCTCTGCTTTTTTGAAGCTCATTTCTCAATATATTTTTTTCTTCATTTGCAGCTTGAAGCTTAAATTCAAGCTCTTCAATTCTTCTGCGGTCTTTATTTTCTCTTTCTGCGATTTCTTCTCTTAAATCATTCATTTTTTTCTCTGCAAACTCTCTCATAGTCTTTTGCTCATCAAGCTCTTTTTCGATCAAAATTTTTGTTTCGTTTGCTTTTCTTTTTTCTATTTCAATTAAACTGTCTATTCTAGGGATTTTTTCTGATCTTCTGCTTTCTGGGCATGGGCTGTGAGTTCTTGATGTTCTTATTGAGCGAATTTCAGGTGTTTTTATAATTGAAATTCCTTCGCTACGTCGAGATCTCAACTTTGTATCTATTTCACCTAAAATATCTAATGGAATATGATTTCCTGAGAGTTCTATGCACTGAATAGCGCTTTGTGCATCAATTGATGAAAGAAGATCTTCTCCTCCTTGTCTGTCAATATCATTTCACCTTAAATCGATCCCTAGAAGTATGTTATTCTTCCTAATCATTGCAGCTATTTCTGCTGCACCTTCACAGGTAATTTTGTTGTTTCTTAAATCCAAAAGTTTTAGTGAATTATTCAATGATATAGCATTGCATAAATACTTCAAGCAATCATCTGTGCCTAAATTATTTCATTGAAAGCTAGCACTTTCAATTTTATTTGGAGATTGAAATATGGTAGAAATATGCTTTATTCCTTCAATGCCAATATTGTTTCCTTTTAATTCAAGTTTTTTGATGTTTGGATTTTCTTTAATGAATTTTGTAATAATTTCACAAGCATTGTCGCCAAGGAAAAGGTCAGGAAGAAGCAATTCTGAGTTTCCTTTTTGGTTTTCAAAATCTCTTAAGAGCTTACTGCTTGCAATTTCTATCATATGCATATTTCTTAAAAATTGACTTTATATTTACAAATAAATTTTGAAATTTTTAATGGAGAAATAATTTTGATAAACAGTTTAGCTAGAATGTCAATTACTCCTGAGAAATTGCAGCTGTTTGTACATTATTTATGTCCATATGCTCAGCGAGCTTTATATACACTAGCTTATAAAGGCATCCAATGCGAATTAATAGAAGTAGATCTTACGAAAAAGCCAGCATGGTTTCTTGAGGTTAATCCTTTAGGACAAGTCCCAGCTGCAAGAGTTATCCAAGCTGGAAAAGAGTATCATATATGTGAGTCAATAAATGTTTCAGAATATTTCGATTCATTTCCTGGCCCACCGCTATACCCAAGACTTCCAAATGGCGTTGTAAATCCAATAGAAAAAACATTAGTAGATCTAAACATCAGACAAGTTTCTGACGCAGTCACAGTGAATCTTGCTACTTATTATAAAGGATTTGGAACCCCAGAACAAATCGTAGCAACAAGAAAATTACTGAAAAACCTTGATAGGATTCTTGAAAATAGAGGATTCCTAATGTCGAAGATTTTGGGGAAAAATGAAATAACGCTATCAGATATCGTTTTATTACCGATAATTGAAAGACTGCATGCATTAAAAGACGGGGCTTGAAGAGAGCTTGTTGATGGAGAAGATTTATCGAATTTATGGTTTTGGTTTGAAAATCTCATAGAACAGCCTTGGAGTCAGACTTTTAGAGCAGACCCGAAAAGGATCAGAAAATGGATCGTCGGTAGAAGAAGTCCGGATTATAAGGGTCTTAGTCTTCCTTTAACTAACTATGATTAGTTCTTATCCAATCAATATCAAGAAAATTTTTAATAGTAAAATTAAAAACCAACATATTTATTACTATAAATGTTGGATAGAATTTGATAACAAATTATAATAATAAAAGATGACGTCTAATCCTGATAGAATCCAGCTGATTATTCACTATTTGTGTCCTTATGCTCAGAGAGCTTTATACGCACTAGCCTATAAAGGGATTCAATGTGAGATAACAGAAGCGGATTTAGTCGAAAAACCATCATTCCTTCTTGAAGTCAATCCTGCAGGAAAAGTCCCAGCTGTCAAGATAATTCAGGATGGAAGAGAATATCACCTTTACGAATCAATCAATGTCGCTGAATATTTTGATTCATTTCCAGGTCCAGCTTTGTATCCTAGAAGGTCTGATGGTTCAGTCAATCCTGTAGAAAAAGCATTAATTGATATTAACATTAAACTTGTTGCTGATGCGTTGCCTGCTACTCTTTTCCCTCATTTCAAACAAACTGGAACTCCTGAACAAATAGAAGCTTTTAGAAAAGTGTTTAGAACTATTAATGATTTGGTTTCAGATGGAGGATATTTGATGACCAAAACATTGGGAAGAAATGAGCTAACGCTTGCTGATATTATTCTGCTTTCATTTGTTGAAAGAATTTATGCCATGAAAGATAATATCTTTAGTGAGCTTTTACAGGGAGAAGATTTTTCGAATGTCTGAGATTGGTTTAACAGAATTATGCAAGAGCCTTGGGCTCAGCGCTTCAGAGCAGATCCAAGAAGACTTGTGAATATTATGACTCAGTTCAGAAACTCTACATATAAGGGTCTTACACTTCCGATAACTAATTTTGATTAATATGTATGCGGAAAAAGTGTTTGTAAAATTGTTCTATAAGTTATATTCTAGGCATTATTAATTTATCGATATCATTTCTCTTTATAAAAAAGTTTTAATTATTATTCAACATCGAGATAATCTCATCTTCCAACTCTCTGAGATCTCGAAATTTTTCGCTTATTCATAAATACAGGATTTCAATCTTTAGCATGCATTTTTTGGCCAATCAATATCAAGAAAAATTTTAATATTAAAATTAAAATGGTCAACAAAATTTATTAATATAGATATTGGATAGTGTTTAATGGAGAAATTATAATAATAAAGATGACGTCTAATCCTGATAGAATCCAACTGATTGTCCACTACTTGTGTCCTTATGCTCAGAGAGCTTTATACGCACTAGCCTATAAAGGGATACAATGTGAGATAACAGAAGCGGATTTAGTTGATAAACCATCATTCCTTCTTGAAGTCAATCCACTAGGAAAAGTCCCATCTCTCAAGGTAATCCAGAATGGAAGAGAATATCATCTCTATGAATCAATTAATGTTGCTGAATATTTTGATTCTTTCCCAGGCCCAGCTTTATATCCCAGATTACCTAATGGCTCAATCAATCCTGTCGAAAAAGCACTAATTGACATCAACATTAAACTTGTTGCTGATGCGTTGCCTGCAACGCTTTTCCCTCACTTCAAGCAAACTGGAACTCCTGAGCAAATCGAAGCATTTAGAAAAGTTTTTAGAACTATTAATGATTTGGTTGCAAATGGAGGATATTTGATGACCAAAACATTGGGAAGAAATGAACTAACCCTTGCTGATATTATTCTTCTCCCATTTGTCGAAAGAATTGTTGCGTATAAAGATAATTACTATAGTGAGCTTCTGCAAGGAGAAGATTTTTCTAATGTATGGGCTTGGTTTGACAGAATAATACAGGAACCTTGGGCTCAACGCTTCAGAGCAGAGCCAAGAAGACTGGTGAATGTTTTGACTAAGTTCAGAACCCCTGGTTATAAGGGCTTGACACTTCCATTGACTAATTTTGATTAATTACTTTGGAAAAAAATTAATCCTTTTCTTTAATTATTTTCAGATATATTATATTTCTAAATGAACACAAAGAACTTATGCTTTGAGATTCAAATACGATATTTGATAATTTGAATATTATGTTCTAATTCTCTGCTTAATGTTTGCTCTTAGAAAATGTTCTATATTGAGGAATATAGGGCTTTAAGTCTCACATTGTGTGCATTTCTTAATCAATCAATATCATGAAATTTTTTAATAATAAAATTTAAAAGTTAACAAATTTATTACTATAAATATTGGACCAAATTTCATGGTGATATAATAATATAAAAAATGACGTCTTATCCAGAAAGTATCCAGGTGATTGTCCACCCCTTGTGCCCGTTTGCTCAGAGAGCTCTATACGCACTAGCCTATAAAGGGATACAATGTGAGATAATAGAAGTAGATACAGTTAATAAACCACCTATTCTTCTTGAAGTCAACCCATTAGGAAAAGTGCCCTCTGTTAAGATTATTCAGGATGAAAGAGAATATCACCTTTACGAATCAATTAACGTCGCTGAATACTTCGATACTTTTCCAGGTCCAGCTTTGTATCCAAGATTACCAAACGGTTCAATCAATCCTATAGAAAAAGCGCTAATTGATATTAACATCAAACTTGTTGTTGATGCGCTGCCTACTCCTTTTTTCTCTTTTTGTAGAGCGTTAGGATCTCCTGAGCAAGCAGAAGGGCTGAGAAAAGTATTAAGAACTATTAATGATTTAGTTTCAGATGGAGGGTATGTGATGACCAAAACATTGGGAAGAAATGAAATAACTCTTGCTGATATTATTTTACTTTCACTTGTTGAAAGAATTTATGCTTTGAAAGATGACTACTTGAGAGAATTTATAGAGGGAGAAGATTTTCCTAATATATGGGCTTGGTTTAACAGAATTATGCAAGAACCTTGGGCTCAACGCTTTAGAGCAGACCCAAGAAGACTTGTAAATCATATGAACATGTTCAGAGCTTCTGGTTATAAGGGATTGATACTTCCTTTAACTATTTATGATTAAATTTGTAGATAAAAAATTTAAATTTGCTTTATAATATATTTTCTTGAGATCACTGATTGTTCTATGTTATTTTTCTTTATATTAACAATTTCAGCTGTCTCATATTTCACTGTGTTAAATTGGTTTTATCTTTCATGAAATCTGCTTCAGTGTTTACTCTGCAAAATTTTTTCATATTCGGATTGTTGGACTTTATTTAAATCTCGAATTGCGAACATTGCTTAGTCAATTAAAATTAAGAAAATTTTAATAGTAAATTAAATAGTCAACAAATTTATTACTATAAATGTTGGAGGCAATTTGATGGCGAATTATAAAATAAAGATGACGTCCAACCCTGATAGAATCCAACTGATTGTCCACTACTTGTGTCCTTATGCTCAGAGAGCTTTATACGCACTAGCCTATAAAGGGATACAATGTGAGATAACAGAAGCGGATTTAGTTGATAAACCATCATTCCTTCTTGAAGTCAATCCACTAGGAAAAGTCCCAGCTGTCAAGGTGACTCAGGATGGTAGAGATTACCATCTCTATGAATCAATTAACGTCGCTGAATACTTCGATTCGTTCCCAGGCCCAGCTTTGTACCCAAGATTACCAAACGGCTCAATTAATCCTGTAGAAAAAGCACTAATTGACATTAACGTTAAGCTTGTTGTTGATGCGTTGCCTGCCACTCTGTTCCCTCATTTCAAACAAACTGGAACTCCTGAACAAGTAGAAGCAGTGAAAAAAATATTGAGAACTATTAATGGGCTAGTTGAAGGAGGAGGATATTTGATGACCAAAACTTTGGGAAGAAATGAATTAACTTTTGCTGATATTATTCTACTTCCTTTTGTTGAAAGAATTTATGCTTGGAAAGATGATTTCTGGAGCGAGCTTGTGCAAGGAGAAGATTTTTCTGAATTATGGGCTTGGTTTAACAGAATTATGCAAGAACCTTGGGCTCAAAGGTTCAGAGTTGAGCATAGAAGACTTATAAACAATATTACCAAATTGAGGACCCCTGGTTATAAGGGTCTTACACTTCCAATAACTAATTATGATTAGCTTTAAAGCATATAAAACAGTTGAATTTTATTTTCAGCATTTTCTATATATAATGATCAATTTGATATTATAAAAAGTTGCATATATCTTAAATATCAATTTATTTTAGTCTATGCACTTCCAGATCGTTCTTTAGAAACAAATAGGATTAAAATCCCTGCTACCAATTCCTTATTCTTTAGATAAATTACTGATGAGGATATAGAATATTTTCAGAGATAAATTTTTCGTGCAAAGTTAAATACATTCACAAGAAAATACGTAATATTAAAAGCTAAAATCGCGATAATTTTATTAATTATTTAAAATTAAATTACTTTCCATAATACACAGCAGGAACATACACAAAATCCTCCACTGAATACGCATAATGATGAGAAGGTTTTATAGAAATTCGTGAAGGTTTCATTGCAATTCTGTAAGGGCTTTCTTTTGACAAAGTCTTGGCACTTGATTTCATTTGAACATTTCTTAATAAATTTTACCTCAATGGAGACTTGTCAGGTGATTTTTCTCTCAAAGGATATGCAGGTGTTCTAGATCTCACTGCTTCACTTTTAGTTCTCTCGTGCACAGGCA
>CATKHM010000907.1:0-12838 GCA_949751825.1 Blepharisma undulans | reverse complement strand
TCAGGTGAAAACCAAAAAAGCTGTCTTACAATTAGTCGGAATTGTTTGCCTAATGGTCGCTTTGAAGTTTCATGAAAGCGTCATGTATACGCTGGAGCACGCAGTGCTCCACACAGGCAACATGTACAGAAAAGAAGACATTCAGACCACTGAGCTTTTCGCTCTACAAAAGCTTGGCTGAACACTATCGTTCCCTACATCTGCTGAATTGTCACGACAATTGTTATATGTTACTGGTGTCGAATATGATTTTTCAAAAATTCTTGATAGAAGTGATGCTTTTGCGATGATTTGTTATACGGATTATTATTTGTCACAGTTTTCTGCGTTAGTTATTGCAATTGTGAGTGTTATTTGTTCGCTGGAACAGCATGGACAAAATGGGTTCAGAAATCAGTGATTGAAGTTCTTGAATTCTAAAATTGAATTGGATGTGGCAGAATTGGATGAGTGCAAGAGGTCGCTGGTGAGGAAACTGTATAGAGAAACGCCTGATCCACATAGAAATAAGCTGCAATGTTTACTGCAAGAGTCAATAATGAGCTTGGTGCAGGCAATTAATCAGAGTTAAGACGGGGTGGTCGTTAACTTATTTAATTTAAAATTAGAAGATTTATGAATCTTGATAGGATTTGTTAGAAAATGGAGAGATAGGAAAGGATTTGAGAGAGACATTGGTGATATTTTTAGAAATAATTTGGTTTATTGTTTAGTAGCGCTTTTCAATCCTAAATGATTTAAGTAACTGTGTGTGTTGAAAATACTTAGAAATTATAAAGAAATGCATTACAAGGTATATAATTAAGGGCATAAGGTTTTCGAATTTTTTGGAAAATGTCTTATTTAAGTCAAAGGGAATATACTCTGTAAGATTGACTTTCAAATGATACCAGTAATTCCCCAATTATAGAAAAGCTGCATTGGATCAGTTATTATTTAATCTTTCAATTGAACTTTGTGTCGCACTTTACGTGAGCTTTCGTTCTCACAAGAAAAATAATTTTTAATTCAATATTAGATAAAATTCTATCTTTGGCAATTATACCCTTTCCATCTCAAATAGAGACTTTTTAATTATTAAGAAAATGTATTATATGAAAAATTTATTCTTTTTTGAGAAATTTTGTGATTATTAAAAGCGCTTATAAAGAAATAAAAATGATTTAAAAATCCAGCACAAAGGTTGATCTGAAACAAAAATAAGAGCATGTAAATGAAAACATATCATTTAGCATAAAAAGCTATAAGCATGCAGAGAGTTTTTATTTTAGGAAAGAAGTTGAAATATCAGCAAATAATTCATCATTTTAGCTTATTACATTAAGTTTTTATTAATCTAAAATCTCAAATGTTTATTATTTAAACTAGATTTTTTTCTGGGTTATTTTTTCAGATTTAGAAGAAATCTACTAACATTTTTCATATAAACTCGTGGAAAGCTATTATGCAGTTTTTATTTTTTAATAAACATCAAGACAACCCCAACGCTAAATAGATCAGCTTTAGTACTATATGGAATTTCATTTATTATTTCAGGTGCAATGTAGCCTGGAGATCCACATTTTTTATGAAGAAAAAAAAAGTGACTCTTCCGACAGCTCAAAATCAGCTAATTTAAAATCGTAATCGTTATCTTCAGAGACCATTAAAATTTTTTCAAGTTTTATGTCTCTGTGAATTTAAAGTAAAAAATCGTTCTTAAATATAATTAAATAGTATATGTTTTTAATTGATAATATATTCTCTTATTAAAATATAATATTTGGAAAAGCAATTGCAGAGATTCTTTTAAGATTAAGAAAATTCAATTTAAATTAAAATTTATAAGATAAAACGCATGAAATCTATTATCTCCAAGGATATATTGACATATTCATCATGGATTACTGATAAATGTATTATTAGAAATTTTAAGAGCTCCTTTGTAGAAAATATTAATAGATATTTATTATAATAATATGATTATAAAGGAATTATTATTAATAATAAAAATTTCTTAATTGCCCAGGAGTATTTTAATCAAAAAGTTTTCAATTATTATATCAAAATTTTTTTGAGCCTAAATAAACTATTAGACAGCTTTTATTTATATTGCTTTAATTATATTTTTTCTTGATTTTTGAGTCTTCGATTTATTTACATGATTTTCTGCTTTTTTATCCGTTTTTAAGCGCGCTTCCCGACAACCACGGATGGGTAAGCATACCTTTTGCACTACCTCTAAAATTAGGATCTTTTTGAAGAAGTCTATTAACAAAACTCAAGCAATTTTGTGGCAAATAATCTCAAAAGCTTTCACAAAAACATATTTTGCAATCTTTATTTTTGCTCAATATCTCTTGAGGAGTCTTCCCTATGAAAGGCATTTTTCCAGTAAATAATATATAAAGAACAACTCCGAAGCTGAAAATATCTACCTTTGTTCCATATGAGAATCCTTGGAGTATTTCTGGAGCGATATACCCTGGAGACCCACATTTTTTGTAAAAATGCCCTTTTACTTCTTCTGATAACCCAAAATCAGCAAGCTTAAACTCATAGTCATTTTCTTCAGAAATCATCAGGATATTTTCAAGCTTAATATCTCTATGAACAATGTTTATAGAATCGAGATATTCTAATACCTTGATAAATTTGTAGCTTAATTGCAATATTGAATCTTCATCGATGCTTTTTCTCTTAAGAATTCTATTAAATAGATCTCCACCTTCTGCGTAGTCCATAACCAAATAAACATGAGTTTCGCTTTCATAGACTCTGTGCAGCTTTACTATGTTTGGATGATTGCACTTTCTCATGTTTTTTATTTCATTTATTAACGAATCAATGTATACTGGATTTTCCCAAAGATGAGCTTTTTTGATTATTTTTATCGCGAATTTTTTCATGTCTTCAACTCTTTCTGCAAGAAAAATCTTGCCTGATCTGCCTTTTCCAACTGATTTTATGAAGTAGTAATCGTCTTCTATATCTGTCATTATACAGATTCTGGACAATTTTTCTATCCATGTATCTAGAGATTCAGAGTCAGATACATAAAAATCTCTAAAATTTCCTTTGTGGCCTAGTCTGAAACCATAACGGACTTCTGCTTCATTTTCTTCAATAAAAGGGCCAATAATTTTCCATTCAAGTGGAGTCATTTTTTGGTGATCTGACTTATTTTTTATTAGAAATCCTTTTGTCAAGGTAATAAGTCTCTTCTTAAGAGAATTTGGCTTGGATAGCTCATATATATCACTAGTAAAAATTTCATTTGTATAGCTTTCTTCACAATGTTCCCAAAACTTCGAAATTTTTTGAATTTGCCTGTCAGCGTTTTCGAAGACTGAATTCATTATTTATTAGCTTCCAAAAAATACTGACGATTTTAGTTGATTAACTACTAAATATGGCTCAAAATAGCATCAATTTTCTAAAAGCGACCTTATTAATTAAAAATTAACAAAGAAATTAAGTTTCTTATACCTTTTAATCAACAGCTCTTCTAATTCCTATGGCCAATTTAAATTACCATAAAATAATAATATAAAAATTTTCTTAAAAAATTAGAAGATAAAAGGCTAAAACTCTTAAAAGAAGTCACTATTCTCATATTTCGAGGACTTTTAATTTTCTGGAAGTTAAAGAATAAGACATCTTCACCATTTTATTAAGTCAACATGCTATTTTGTTGGATTATTTGATAAAATGAAGAGACAACTTATAGTTAAAATCAGTTATATATGTGAAGCTTGATATTTTTGATTGATCTTTGAATAGTAAAGTTCTTTTTTTATGCATTTATTATGATAAATATCAAATTTATATGATTTTCAGTTGATTTCTCTTTTTAATTATTTTTAAACAGATTTTATATATGCAGCTTGTTTAAAGAATTTCAATCAATAAGCTATCAAAATTTAATTAATATTTCACATTAAATATTATAATTTTACTATTTATTAAATTTTCTTCTAATTTTTGCTCACTTTTTGATTTCATTATTATGAGAATTTAAGATGCTGATTTTTTCGAGGTAAATTAATTTTGAAGAAACCATGAATAGTTTGAAGAATTTCTTATAAAAGAATTTTAAATTTTTTAATTTTTAAGAAAATAATTATGGATCATTTTCTCTTTCTATTTTCTTCTAAAAGGTCAGAGATAAATTAAATTAAGCAATTTGAGTATGCCTTGCCATATAGAAATCCATTTATCGTTTAAATTTAATATAGCCTCACGATCCATATTTTTACAAAGAAGTTCCAAACTCTTCAAATAGCCCAAAGTAAGCTGATTTGTTGCTATAATAATTTTCTTTAGAAATCATTAAAATATTTGAAATTTAATACTTTTATGAGTGATGTTTGCTAATTTTTAATAGATGAGCTCACACAATACTGTATTTGAGTTTTACTTCTGTTAACATAATTTTTAAATAGCCTATGAGTAAGAAAATTCAACATTTACATTCTTAATTTGATGGTTACACTTTTCGAATGATTTTTCATTTACTCAGCCAAATTAATTATAATTTCTAAATTTTATGATATATAGTGTTTTAAAATAGCTTTAGCAGCATAATTCTTGATACCTTTAAAGCTTTTTTCAATAATGTATGATCAAATTAGCTCTTGCATATTGGTTCTTTGATGTATTAGTCATCCTCAATTCAGGCTATTGCACACAAAAAAGGTAATTTTTAATTTAATATACTAGATAAAATTTTATTACTGACAAGTATATCCTTTGCATTAAAAATAAAGACTTTTCAGTTATTAAGAAAAGGCATTATGTGAAAAATTTACTCTTTTAAGGGCAGATTTATTTTTTTAATTTCTTGAATTCAATTCATTTCAGAAAACCAAGGATGGCTTAAGAGATTTCTTGCGGTTCCTCGAGAGCCTTGGTCTCTTAAGAAGAGTAGACACAAAATTCATTTTACTTTAATAAGCAAAAAATAAAGACGAAAGTATGCTTTTTAGCATCAATAAAGCAGTTTAAATTGCAAAGCGCTATTTAAACGTCAAAATTCTAAATAAATACTTATTTTATCACATAATGCCAGAAGTCAAAAATATGCCTTAAATAGTAATTTATCTAGAAAAAGCATATTTTTGCCTGAGAGAATTTTAAATTTATTAATTCCATTTATGAACTATAAAAAATTTATTGAATAATATTTATTTTTACTAGAGCATTAGTTTATAATTTCTGCGACTTTTAGTTTCTTTCTTATCATCTGTTTTTCTAATTTCGTTTTCAGTAACTATCTCTGTTTTTAACTCACTTACCGTCAACCAGGGATGATCCATCATTTCCCTTGCTGTGCTCCTGCAACAAGGATCTTTTTGCACCAGCCTCATTACAAAATCTAAACAATTTTGTGAAATATAATTTCACACAAATTCATTGAAATTTATTTTGCAATCCTTATTTTTGCTTAGTATTTCCTGTGAGGTATCCCCATTAAAAGGCATTCTTCCAGCTATAAGAATATACAGCACAATCCCAAAGCTAAAAACATCAGCCTTAGTTCCATATGAAAGTCCCTGAAGTATTTCTGGAGCGATATACCCTGGAGATCCACATTTTTTGTGTAATTCTCCATTTATTTCTTCTGATAGTCCAAAATCAGCGAGCTTGAAATCATAATTGTTCTCTTCAGAGACCATGAGAATATTTTCAAGCTTAACATCTCTATGTGCAATATTTATTGAGTCGAGATATTCTAATACTCCCATAAATTTGTAGCTGAATTGACATATTGTGTCTTCATTAAATCTTTTCTTTTTAAGTATTCTATTAAAAAGATCTCCTCCTTCTATATAATCTAAAACTAAATAGACATAAGTTTCGCTCTCATAAACTCTGTGCAGTTTTATTATATTTGGATGGTTGCATTTTCTCATATTTTTTATTTCATTGATCATTAAATCAATGAAATCTGGATTTTTTAGAAGAAATGATTTTTTGATTGATTTTACAGCAAATTTTTTCATTTTTTCAACTCTTTCTGCAAGGAAAATTTTTGCAGATCTACCTTTTCCTATTGGTTTTATAAAATCAAAATCATCTTCTATATCTGTCATTATACAGTTTTTCGACAATTTTTTTAGCCATGCCTCTAAAGATTTTACGTCAAAAACGTAAAAATCTCTATGGTTTCCTTTATGGCCCAGTCTAAAGCCATATCGCCTTTCCGTTTTATTTTCTTCAATAAAGGGTTCAACAATTTTTCATTCAATTGGAACCATTTTTTGATGCCCTGGCTTATTTTTTATTAGAAATTTCTTTGTTAAGGTAAAATATCTCTTCTGAGGCACCATTGTCTTGGATAACTCATATAAATAACCATTAAAGATTATAGCTGAATGTTTATCTTCATATCTCTCCCAAAATCTTGAATTTGTTTGCATTTGCCTGTCAGCGCTTTTAAATAATGAATTCATTATTTTATAAGCCTGTAAAATTTACTGACTAATTTGTCTGATTTATTACAAAAATGGCTAGAAATCATAACCTTTTGAAAAGAGCTTAATTTAAAAATTATTCAATAAAAAAAATGTTTATTTTCAGCTTCCAATTAAACAACTCTTTTTAATTTAAATAGATAATGATTAAGAAAAAAATTAGATAAGAATCAAGGAAACAAATTGATTTTTTGGAGACTTAAAATTTTTAAGTACTAAAAGAAATAGAAAAAATTCAAATAAAAAATTTCAGCAATCTTCCAAAATTTTCCAAAGCCATGCATAAATTTCAAACTTTAAAAATAAAAAGATCTTTTTTAGGCATAGACATCAAAAAAATCTGCTGAAACGATAAAATTCAGAATGCTTGGATGTCCTGGAAATACTTTAATAAATATACTGAAGTAATATCATGTATGGCAGTGATTAATGAAATAAATTTAACCATTTTATTAAGAAAGTGGTTATTTTTATTAGGCTAAAGAAATATGAAGAAGATTAAATTAATAAAAATTTGAAAAATCAATTATTTTGAATAATCTTTAAAATCAAAATTTAAAGTATTTTTATACTACCAGCGATCTATTCTGATAACTATCAAATTTTAATGCTTTCAGTTATCATATTATATTCCTTGATCTCTGAAAAAAATTTAAAATAAGAGCTCTGATGTGGAATAAAATTTTAATCTCTCAATATAATAAAATAAGCCATTTATTATTTTAAAAAGTCATTATTTTATAAAATGTGATAAATTTTGCTAGAATTTCATGATTTTTCTAGTCTCATCTTCACATAAATTTACTGCCTTGGCTTCTTCTAATTTAGAATCATTTTCGCCAAATCATGGATGATTTAAGAGATCTCTTGCGCTAGGCCTATGTTTTGGATTTTTTTGAAGAAGATTCAATACAAAGGATAAGCAGTTCTTTGTAAAATTCTTTCAATTGTTTTCGAGGAAAGCTATTTTGCAATTTTTATTTTTAATTAATATATCGCGATTTGTCTTTCCTCTGAAAGGCATGCTCCCAGTTGACAAAATATACAAAATTATTCCTGCGCTGAATAAGTCTGCTTTGGTTCCATATGGAATTCCATGTATAATTTCAGGCGCAATATAACCTGGAGACCCACACTTTTTATGAAGAAATCCTGTGACTTCTTCTGCTAGCCCAAAGTCAGCTAATTTAAAATCGTAGTCATTATCTTCAGAAATCATCAAAATATTTTCAAGTTTTATGTCTCTGTGTGCAATATTTAATGAATCTAGATAGCTAAGGACGCTTAAGAGTCTATAGCTAAACTTCAGCAATGTTTCTTCTGTGAATCTTTTATTTTTTATTATTCTTGTGAGAAGGTCTCCTCCTCTTGCATATTTTGAAACTAAATAAATATGAGTTTGGCTTTCATAAACTCTATGAAGTTTTAATATATTTGGGTGACAGCATTTTCTCATGATTTTAATTTCATTGATCAAATTATCCATAATTTCTGGTTTTTCAATTAAATTTTGCTTTTTTATCACTTTAATTGCTTTTCTTTTTCTATCTTTAATACTTTCTGCTAAATAAACCTGTGCAGATTGACCTGTTCCAATTATTCTTAAAAAGTAATAATTATTCTCTATATTTATCATTATACAAAACTTTGACAATTTGCCAATCCAATTTTCAAGGCATTTTGCATCAGAAGCATAAAATTTTTTTATGTGGCTTCCAACGCCAATTCTGAAACCATAACGGACATTATTTTCATTTTCCTCAATAAAAGGTTCCAGAACCTTTCATTCAAGAGAAACCATTTTTTGGGTATTTTGGCTTGATTTTACGAGGAAATTCGAGATTAAACTATAATTACTTTCTTCAAATAATTTTGACTTAGCTATTCTATATAAACCCCCTCAGTATATTCGCTTTTCTATATTTTGAGAGCTGGGCATCCAAAATTTATAAATTCCTTGGACCTGTTTGTCAGCATTCTCGAATGAAGAGTTCATAATATTATAAGAACCATTGGAAATTACTGTTTGAAAAGCCGGACTATTAAGAAATGGCTGAATATATTAAGTTTTTTATATAGAATTTTAACTTACTTTCTCGATTTGTAAAACTATTCATTTTAAGGCTTTTGAAGTTTCTTTTCATTGAAATCAAAGACTATCATGCTCAAAGCTGAATATAAAATCAGAAAGTAATTTTATGCTTTTTATTATTATGTCTAGGACTATTCTAGAAATCCATTTTTATTATAAATTTCTGAGATTGATTATATAAAAATGAAAACTGAATTGAAATTTAGACTCCATGGGAAAATTTATATCCAAACTGCAATTTTTATCTGTTAAAAGCAAAATTCTTCAATATTTGTAACTTATATTTATATTGAAGGTAACTTGCATTAAATCGAATTTTTTCAAAAATGGTATCAGTTATTAAGTAAAATTACAAAATTTCTTTTTTATACCTAAACTTGCTCGATTATTTTTCTAATTTTATTTATAATAATGAAAATTACTTTAAGACTAATTAAGAGCTTCAATTATTACTAAAAATTTTAGTCTATATATGCAAAACTAGAGCTTAACTTCATTTTCATCAAATTTACTATTTCACTAACAAAATAATTCAAAATTCTGAAACAATAATTTAAGAATAATTAAATTATTATGAGAATTTTGATTTGGAAAAAACTTATTGAAAATAATTTATAAATCAAATTGATTTTGGAAAGCTAAAGACAATCATAATTTTGTTGTTTGTCAATTAAGAAAATAATATTATTTATTTTCAATCTACAATCAAATAAAAATAATAATTGCTATTTTTATCAATATTTTAAATAAAAATTCAAAAAACATCTCAAAGTAGCTATTTAATGATTAAAAATTTTTTAAAATCAATAATTAAAAATATAAATGTAGAGTAGTTAAAATTTCATCCATATAAAAATATCAGATGGATTTAATAAATACTTCATAAAAACACTTTAAAACAAAGAAAAAATTAGCATTATATTACTATATCATTTTCTTGCTTTTCTTTAAAATTTCATCCTCTTTCTGATTTCATCTACGCATAAATTTATATCCTTGACTTCTTCTATATTAAAATTCTTTTCAGAAAACCAAGAGTGGTTTAGCAAATCTTTTGCACTGGCCCTGAAGTTTTGATCTCTCTGAAGGAGACTTATCATAAATGATAAGCAATTTTTAGAAACGCTCTTCCAAATATTTTGATGAAAATTTATTGCACAAACTTTGTTTTTTAACAAAATCTCGCGAGTTGTCTTTCCACCAAAAGGCATTTTTCCAGTTGATAAGATAAAAAGAACGACTCCAGCACTGAATAAATCTGCTTTGGTGCCGTATGGAATTCCATTTATTACTTCAGGCGCAATATAGCCTGGAGACCCACACTTTTTATGAAGAAATCCAGTGACTTCTTCTGCCAACCCAAAATCAGCCAATTTGAAATCATAGTCATTATTGTCAGAGACCATCAAAATGTTTTCAAGTTTTATGTCTCTGTGAGCAATATTCAACAATTCTAGATAGCTAAGAACGCTCATAAGCCTGTAGCTGAACTTAAGCATTGTTTCTTCATTGAACGTCTTCCTCTTTAATATTCTTGTAAAAAGGTCTCCTCCTTCTACATAATCTACAACTAAATAAATGTGAGTTTCGCTTTCATAAACTCTATGAAGCTTTAATATATTTGGATGGTTGCATTTTCTCATAATTTTAATCTCATTAATCAAATTACCCAGAATTTCGGGATTTTCAACCAAGCCTTGCTTCAAAATAGCCTTAATTGCATACTGCTTATTGTTTTCATTAATGCTTTCTGCTAAAAAAATCTGAGCAGACTGACCTTTTCCAATATTTTTTATGAAATAATAATCATCTTCTATATCTGTCATTATGCATAAACTAGACAATTTTTCAATCCAACCTTCAAGGCATTTAGCGTCAGACACGTAGAAGTCTCTCATATGACCTAAATGGCCAAGACGAAAACCATAACGGGAATCATTTTCGCTTTCTTCAATAAATGGTTCCATAACCTTCCATTCAATAGGAACCATTTTTTGACTAGCTCTATTGGATTTTATTAAAAATTTTGAGGTCAGACTATATTTATTTTCTAAAAATATTTTTGACTTGGTTACCCTATACATTTGCCCACTATGCACTTCTTGGTCACCATTTTGGATGAAAGGCATCCAAAATTTATAAGTCCTCTGGACTTGGCTGTCAATGTTTTCGAATACTGAGTTCATTATATTATAAGTTATAAAAAGAATTACTGTTCGGAAAACCTATCAACTCAGAAAATGGCTGATAAAATAAAATTTCTTAGAATAATCTGATATTATAAAATTCACTAAAATGGTGAGTCAGATCTGAATACAAAATTTTTGATATATAATTCTATACTTAAGATAAATAATTCTAGCGAATAAGAATTTGAAAAACAAAGTCTGTTGGCAGTTTTTCCAGTTTATTATCTTATAGACTTCTCTGGAAATCCATTTTTATGCTTAAATTTCTTTATTGATTATATAATAAGAGTCTTAAAATCGATTATTTTTAAATCCTATTGGCTTTTGGTAGTCTAATCGGCTATAACTATTGCAGATGGGCATTATTTTGCAGTTATCTAATCATAATTACTTTTTTGTAAAGTAGCTATTTAGCATTTCAGCAGAAAAACATCAGTACCCTCATAAATTATTTTATAAAAGCTCAGCTTCCTTCTTTATCAATAAGATTTATTATTTTATATCTTAATTTATAAAAAAGGACTTATGAATGCCTAATAGACCAAAATGTTCAGCCAATAGCTCAATTTATAGCCTAATATATCACCTATATTTTGAATTTTGGTTATATTCACTGTTTAAATATAATTATTTTAAAAACTTAAAAATAAGTCTTTGATTTTAATTTCATCTAAATAATAATTTAACGTTAATTCAGATAAAATTCGAGCATACGTTATGCTAAAAAATTCTAAATTTAATTTTTTTAAAATGGAAATGATCGAATCACAATTTTTTGATAAATATAAAAATAATAGCATCAATTCTAAGAAAGTTTTAACATATTCAAAAAATATAAATTAATTAGAAGTTTGTAAATAATAGATCAGAAATTTGAAGAGCCATTTTATATCAGTTTATTCAGTTATAATTTTGAATTTCTTAAATAAATAAAACATTCAATAGGAAAACTTTAAAAAGTAGAATATATTGCATGCAGATTTGAAAAATAAAGCAGCATTGAGTTAAATTTTAGTGAGAGATAAAAATTTATATATTTACATGAATTTCCCATAAGAATTTTCAATATATTTTTAAATAGATTTTGTGTTAATTTTCTCAATTTTTAATATACCAATTTTATAATTTCAGAAAATTGATTTGATTTCTTATATACAAACCTTTTAGGTAAATGAATCAAGATGATACTATAAAAGAACTTCGGCGAAGACAACAACAATGAATGAGAGAACGAGATATTGAAATGGAACGACAAAATTTAGGTTTTGAAGGCTTATCCCCAGGAGATCTTGTCAATCAGCTTACAGAAAAAATCACATCAAAACTCCCATCCTCTTCAAAGCAACAAAAAATTGATAAATCAGTCGCAGATGAGCTTGAAACAAATACATGCTCTATATGCTTTGAACTAATGCTGCCAAAAGAGCATGCACCCATAATTCTCTTTCCATGTGGTCATACATTATGCAAGCTCTGCATAGATTCACACTTTAAAACAGCTCGACAAAAGAATTGTCCTCTTTGCAGATGCAAAGTCGATAATCAAGCTGTAAATGTGTCTTTACAAAATCTTGTAGTAGTTTTCGCTAAGCAAAAAAACCTATCAAACCAACTCCCTCAAGAATCCCAAATTCCTATTCAGTCTGATAATGGAGATTACACAGAGCAGCTTCAAATGTACAATTTGCGATGTAAAATATTATATGACGAAAAATCAGCAACAGAATTACAAATTTTTCAACAAAAAGCGCTTATTGAGGGCCGAGAAGCAGAAATCGCAGTTTTGAAGTCTGAAGAAGACGATGCACTTATGAGGATGCGAAAAGCTGAAGAAGAGCTTGAATTAGTAAGAAAACACTTACGGAAAAGCAATGATGAAATTTCAAAAATCCAGCACAAGCTAAATGAGCTTGAAACAACAGTGGCTTTAATCGATGACACATTGAAATCTGTTGAAAGAGAAAGAGCTAAGGTGACAACACTAATTAATATTAAAAAGAATTCCTAATGAAATTAGTAAACTCTAAGCTATAACGCTTTTGCTGACATATTCTTCTAAATTTGCCATCGTCATACTATTAGGTCGTTCAATAGGCAGCCCA
>CATKHM010000906.1:0-12839 GCA_949751825.1 Blepharisma undulans | reverse complement strand
TAACTCATCTCTTTTGCTTCTTTAAATTTTTATCTAAAAATTTAGAAGGCTTAAACTTTTCCATGATCTTGTGTTTAAATGCGCCGCCACCACTAATTTTCCCTGATTTTCAATAGTCAAATAGCATAAGACTTGCAAGCTCAATATCATCACAATCTTTTCACTTTTTGTGAATTTCATTTTCAAGCTTTTTTCTTACAGGTAAAATCTTGTTTATAAGAGCGTAGACTGGTTTAACGTTTCTTTTTAATTTAAAACAAGCTCCTTTCAAGCCGATATTCTTTGTTTTAATTAGCTTGAGCACCCTAGCACCATCTTTGTAAATTTGGCTCATAGGAATTATTCACTGATATAATTAATTAAGATTAGGGCTATGCTTATGAATATTTGATCGATTTTTCGTTCTTTAAAAAATTTATTCTTAACTAACTTAAATTTCTAATTTGATAGAAATGAATCAATTAGAAATATATCCTGCAGATTATTATATTTAATAAGTTTATAAGTATAAATCAATAAATAAATTTTAATTAATCGCTTTTTTGCTGACAGGAAGATTTTTCCTGAAATATAATTATTTAGATAAATAAATCATGAAGACTCAAGAATGGTGAGACGCAAGAGAAGCAAGAAAACGCATGTGGGTTGACAGACTGAATTATCTTACAAATAGATTGCATGCAGCTGTATGAATAGTATTAGCAGTTGTCGTTCTTTATTACTCAAATTTCTTTCTCGTCATTTGGGAAAGCACAAAAGTGAATCAGCTGTTCTTTTCTTTAACAATGATTACTTTTGGGATTATGACTGCTATGACACTATATGTCTCTTTTATTTTACCTTCTCATGAAGAAATTGAAGTCACTGCCCCAAGGCTTATCCCGCTTGCATCAGCTATAGGAGGATTTTGCTACTTATGTGCACACATTGCATTTTGGCCTATCTGGGGATGGTATACTCCTTTAATTCTCTTTTCTCTTATGCTTGGGTATATCATGCTTGGGACTTTCATGCCAAAAAATTCATTTGGGTCAATTTTATTCCTTGCTATTTTTATATTTGGAGTTATTTCTTTTCGATACATTCCTCACAAAGGACTACTACATTAGGAAAATTAATAAATAATCATAATTTATAAGAAATGAAAGAGCCATCCTATAAAGAGCCTTTACTGGGCAGTTCTGTTGATCAGCTGAGTGCTGAAATAAAGGAAGATCTCTCAGTTCTTAATTTTGGCTCAACCAAAATGACGCAAAAATCACAAAAAGAAATGATGGAAACAATCAGATCTAAGCTGGAAAAATTAAATTCTATGAGTGTTACATCAAATAAAGAATTCAGGCAAAAGGAGCAAAACTATACAGAACTTACTAAAGAATATCAAGAATTATCACGATGAACACAGCCTTTTCAATATCAAGATGCTTTGGTAAGAGATGATTTTAATCGACCCATCTTGGAAGAAAGAAATAAACAAATGAGTGCTATTGAACTAAAAATGATGGCAGTCAGCGATTTAATGAAAGAGGCTTCTGAGCTTACTAGTTTGCAACAGAACTCGCTAAATGCAGTTGATTCAAATATAGATGTAGCCAATAATAATATCAATGAAGGAGTGCAAGAACTTAGCCAAGCAAGAGATAATCAAGGAACAAAAATCAAAATTCTGAAATGCTCATTGATATGTGTTTTGGTATTTATAGCTATTTTGATCCCTCTTGCAGTTTTTAAATATTTGGTATAAAAATAAAAATTTTTTATTTGATTTTATTAGATTTCTGGGTGACGTTAACAAGAGTTGATTTAAATTTTACGTTTTTGAGTTGTTTGAGTATTTTGAAAATATGGTTTCAATTGAAATCAGTCACAAAAAATGCTTTCAAGTTAATGCAGCAACGAAAATAAATATTGTAGACTTCAAATGAAATTCAAGTTTTCAGAAAACTAAGCTCAAGCCAGAGATTGCCAAAAAATTAAATATCTTTGATACAGATTCCAAGAATGCTTCAAAAATTAGAACTCTTCAGCAATCACCTAATATCGGAGTAAATGGGAAATGACATATGAGAGGCTGAAAAATAAGACGCCCTTCGAAAGTTATTCATATTGGAGGATTTGACTCATTTTTTAAACAAGAGCAATTCCAGAATCATAGAGCATCTGTTTCTCCAGAAAACCCAAAAAGAATAGCACAAGAAAATGCTCGTTATGGATATAAAAGATCATCTCTAACTCCAATATCAGCTAGAGGCTCTATAAAACAAAAGAACAGAAGCTATTCTCCTTACACACCTCTTAATATGATTTCAACTTATAAATATAAGAAAGATGATGAAATCAGAGAAAATTTTATTGACAAAGATTTATCGTCATGAGAAGAAGAAACGCCTAAGCACAAGCGCTTTTCAAGTTACTCTTAAAATATTGTTAATTAAATGCTTTTACTATAATTGCATTAAATTATTTCTTAATAAACTATAATTAAATTGCATAATTTTGGTTAAGTTGAAAAATTGAATAATCACCTATTTTTTAAGCTAATTAACATTTTGCATATCGTTTTTGCATGAGTTTAGCCATAAAATTGGAAAAGGAACAAGAACCAAGCTGATTCCAATGTAAAGCACCCATCGATATTGAGCGAAGTTGCGCCAGGGGTCAGATAGCAAAACTCTAAAGTTATTGAAAATTATTCCTAGATATATATAGTTGAGCCATGAGGCATAAGGAAACATAATAAGCATGCAATGAATGACAAATGGTGCTATCAGTGTCCATGGATAATATGGGACAGTTAGAGTTGCCCTTGCTCCAGCCAATGTAAATACATGATGTAATAGGTACCCAAGATTGCACCAGCTTCAATTTTCATATTGGAGTATGATATAAAGTGAATCAATTGTGTAATAAAAGAGCCCAGGCGATAAAAGTAACTCAAATGCCCAATCAACCTTGAATTCTCTATCCGGTTGCTTTTTAAGATGTCTTTGATCTTTTTGTGTGTACATACGCCAAAGACAGCAGGCAAGCATTGGAAGAAAGGCAACCCAACTCCAATATTTCCAAAAGCTTGAGTACCAATTCATATTTATCAACTCATTGAATAAATGGGTTAATTTATGAAATGTAACTTTCGATGATAAAGAAAGATTAAACTTATTTTAATTGCAATGCCAAGAAGACATGATAATAAAAAAACTATAAAAAATTATTTTAGCATTTTTTAGGATTATATCAGGATTATAATAGGCCATTAGAGTTCGGAATCTGCTTTTTGGAAGCTACATGATCATATCCTGGGTTTCCTAAAATTGCTTCCCTTAATTTTTTCGGGCTGTTTCTCCTGCTGATGGAATGAGGTTGCTGCACTGTGAAGTGTTTTCCTTGTTGAATTCTTATTTTAAAGTACTCACCTTTTAGATCTGGAGCCACTGATGATGGCCTTTTAAATTCTTTTTTACTTGAATCACCAAAGCTTAGTCTCTCTGGCACTTTTTTCACACAAGTAATATCATCATTTGAAAACAAATTTCTATTTGGATTAAGTCAAGGGTGCTGCAACGCTTGCTTAGCGCTATATCTTGCATCGACATCATTTTCAGTTAATTTTCTTAATAAATCAATAGTGATTTTTGGGATAGATTTCCAATATTTTTCTTGAAAATACAAGATTCCTTTTTTATTTCGCTTTAGCTTATCGTTAGCATCTTTACTTGGAAAAGGATCTTGGCCTGTCAGAATAGTGAAAAGAATAATTCCTGCCGAGAAAATATCGACTTTTTTGGTATATGGTTCTTTTCTCAAGATTTCAGGGGCTACATATCCAAGTGATCCACATCTCAAGGTTTGAGGTTCGGTAGATTCGCATGCCAAACCAAAGTCAGATAATTTGAAATTGTAGTCATTTTCATGGGTTTGCATAATTATATTTTCTGGCTTGATATCTCTATGTATTATATTCATTGAATGAATATAATCCAAAACACCAAGCAAATTTTTAATAAACTTTTCGGCCATTTTTACAGAAAGAGGCCCTTTTTCAAGAATCCTTTGAAAAAGATCACCTCCAGGGACGTAATCTAAAATTAAATGTACATGAGTTTCGCTTTCAAAGACTTTTTGTAAACCAACAACATTAGGATGCTTTATTTTTCTCATAATATCGATTTCATTTACAACTCCAGAAACTCCTCGAGAGCTTTCTTTTATCAATTCTTTTGAAATAGACTTAATTGCAACCTCTTCATTTGTATCTAAATCCTTCGCTAAAGCCACTTCTGCATATTTCCCTTTCCCCAATTCCTTAATTATTTCATAATTATCATCTAAATCACTCATTATACACACTTTTGATAAAAATCCCATTCAAACGTCCAGCTCGTCAGTACTGCTTGCATAAAAATCCTGAGATGCTCTATTTTGGGAAATTCTGAAGCCATATCTCATTTCGTCTGAGCTTTGTTCATAAAACGACTCAGCTTTTTTCCAAGAAATGCAAGATCTCAGCTGAGACAAGTTTCCACCTTCTTCATAATAATAAATTGACGATTTTGTAAGGACAAATTTTCTTTCTTTTCATAGAGAATTCGGAATTGGGATCTTCAGAAGACCTTCATATAGTTTATTTTGGTCGATGTCAAGCATTGGGTTGGTTTCAGAGTGATGCCAAAAAAGTGAAGATTTGTTGGTTCTCCTGTCTATTTCAGAAAAAACTGAAGCCATAATTGTAAATAACGACTCTTTAACTCCAAATAGCAATTAATAAAAATATAAAATTTAAATTTTAGATTTCGCCCTGAGATAAGCTATATACATCTATTAAAATATTATAATTACTCATCGCCTGATGCCATTATTTTCGCCCTATGGGTAGGAGTGACAATTTTTTGATGCTTTTTCAATAATACACCTACCCAGCTATGTTTGTCTTTTCCAACCCTTTCAGTTGCGAAACCATGCTCTCCTCTTTTTTCATTATGTGATCTATAACTGATTTTTATCAAGCTTGCATTGCTGCTTCTTGGCGATAAAATTTTATCTTTAGATTCTTCAACTTGCTTTGGGATATATATTTTTCTGTGAGATTTTTTAGTTAAAAAAGAAATTCAAGGATGATCTTTGGCATCATTAATCGAAATCCTGAACTCTGGATTAGGATCAGTAAGCCTTTGAACCATATCCACAGCTTTAGGAGATATCTCATTTCAGTATTTGTCTTGAAAGTAAATTCTGCACTCTTTATTCCTCATTAAAATTTCCTTTGTGTCTTTTCCTGGGAATGGAGCCCTCCCAGACAAAATCACATAAATCAAAATTCCAGTGCTGAAAAGATCAATTTCTTTTCCATAAGATTCTTTTCTTAATATTTCAGGAGCTACATACCCTGGAGAGCCACATCGTAATTCTTGCTTTTCTTGTGTTTGCACAGCCAAGCCGAAATCAGAAATTTTGAATTCATAATCATTGAATTTGGATACCATAAGTATGTTTTCTGGCTTAAGATCTCTGTGCATAATATTCATTGAGTGAAGATATTCAAGAGCATCTAATAAATTAGCACAGAATTTAGCTGCATAAGATTCAAGAATTTTCCCATTTTGCATAATTCTTTGAAAAAGCTCGCCTCCTTCCACATAGTCTAAAACCAAATTTATATGATGCTCAGTTTCATATATTTTGTGTAAAGTAAGTATAAAAGGATGCTTAAGCTTTCTCATGATTTCAATTTCATTTATCATCCCGTTGCCACCAATTGAGTTTCTCTGGCTTTTATTTTTTGAGATTCGCTTAATAGCGTATTTATTATCATTATCTAAATCTTGAGCAAGGTAGACATCTGCAAAGCTTCCTTTGCCGACCTGCTTTATAAATGTATAATCTTCTTCTAGATCAGTCATGATTGATATGTATGAAAGATGGTTGATTCATATATCTAAATCCTCAGAATCTTTAACAAAAAAATCTTGAGAAATAGTATTCTGGAATATTTTAAATCCGTAACGTTCTTCTTCTAAATTGTGCTCAACAAAGGCTTCTACAAGTTTTCAGTTGATTTTAGACATTAGTTGAGGAATTCTGTCAATCTTTTTGCTAAATGAGTATATTGAGGATTTAGTTAAGACAAATAGCCTCTCCTTTCCCAATGAGTTTGCACTAGGTAGTCTTAAAAAACCTTCAAATACTTTATTTTCTTTTATATCTTCCAAAGCATATTCATCCAATGAATGCCAAAATTGTGTGCAATTATTCACTTTTGTGTCAATTTCATCAAAGATTGAAATCATATTTATTGCCATTGAGATATATTGGCTTCACTGACTGGCATTTTTTTATGTGTGTTCGGAAAAAGTAATTTTTTGTCTATCAATTTTACTACTTAAGGTTTTACTGCTTACTTTTTGATTATAAAACACTTTTATACCATAAACAATTGCAAAGCATTAGCATTTTATTAATTTTCTTTTATTAATGATTAAATTTTTGATTTATGAATAATTATAAGAAGATATATGGATATAATAAATTTTGCATTTCATAAGCAATTTTTAATTAATAATTTTTTTTAAGTGCAAATAAAAAATTTTAAATGTTTTGATGTTTGCTACAAAAGTGATTCACGAAATAATGGCATAAAAAATATAATTAATGAACAAATTATCTTTATTATCTTTATAATATTGTAAATGGGATGCTGCAACGGCCGAACTGGAGGTGCTGAGCTTACTCCAGCCCAAGAACTTCCTGAAGAAGAAATCGTAATTCACCAGCAAGAAAATGACAATCCTTTTTCTGATAAATCTGCCCAGACTCTCACAAATGAGTTTTTGCTTCAAGGCAAATCAGGAAGGCTTACATTTACTCAGCTGGAACTTGCCTGCAGAAATATAGGAATCCAAGTCGATTTATTAACAAGCTCAGAATCTCAATTTACCTCTTTTTCAAATGAACTGAAGGATGATGATGGAAATTTTATCACAAAAAAGCTGTATTTGTCTTCACTTCTTATGGGAAAAGGTAGCTTGACTGAAAAAATTAAATTACTTTCCAAGTATTTTGAATTAGATGAAAATGGTTCAATTACTGAAAGCAATGCAAAGAAATTAATTGAAGATTTAATTGAGGTTGCAGTTGTTGTGTCTCCACATTTAGCAGAAGGTGAAGGCAAACTTACTGAAGATGAAATAAAAAGGTTTTCCCAAGAATTAAGCAAAAATAAATCAAGTTTAGTAAAAAGGCTGGCATCAAGAATTATGGGGTCAGAAGAACACATAGATCCTAAGCAATTCATAGATAAATTTTTCAAAAGTGAAGATCTGCAGCAATTATTGACAACTACAGGGATTAGATCAATGCTTCGTGACGAAAATATTAAAGTCATCTCTGTAAGAGATGAAGTTAAAAACAGCTTTGATTTTTCTAAAGCCAAGAAAACTTTGCAAGAGCCATATACAACAAAAGGCAATCCAGAACTTGAAGAAGAAAAAATCATAGAAAATACAACCCTGGACACAAACCGAACAAATAACAAATCAAGTGAGATAAGTTTAAGTGCAAGAAGCTCTCATTTTAATTTTGAGAATGAAGCTATTGAAGAAAATACTGCTGGAAAGCATAAAAGCAAATCTTCGTTAAATGATAAAAGTTCTATTCAACCTTCTATTCAGGAAACAGGAATTAAAGAAGAAAATTCAAGCATGGACAAAGATAAAGAAGTCAGCGAAAAAAATGAAAAAAATTATGAACAAACTGCTACTAGCCAAAGTTTGGAAAAAGTGAATAAAAAACGGCTTACAAAACATAATCAGAATGAACAAGAGAAGTCACAGAGAGAAAAAGAGTTTAAAATCATCAATGAAACTTATAGGAATCTTGGGGAAAGAAGTCCTCGAACAGATAGTGAAATCACTGAGAAATCCTTGACTGATATAAAAGTAGTTGATTTAGCTCTTTCTCCAATTTTAGACACATATGAAGATGAGGAAGAGGAAAGTAGTAATGATATTAAAATCGACTATAGTAGTAAGATAGCTTCAAAAAAATCACATGGAGTTTCTCTTGAAATAAAGTCTCCAATCCAAATGGAAAGTCAAACTTCTAGTGAAGCATTTGTTATATCTGGTCTTTCAAACGAAGAAAAAAAGGGTACTACTGAAAATTTAAAAATAGCTGCTCAAGAAGACCCAAGTAATTTTGGAATTGATTCTGAAAATTCTGCAAAAATAATTCAAACTTCTGGTAAGGGATTTAATAGTCTTGATCAAGAAAAAGAGACTGGTACTAAAAGGATTGAAAAAGAGGTGGAAATCCATGATCAAAATGTTGGAAAGCAAGATACATCCGATTTCATCTTCAAAAGTAATTTGGAAAAAGAAGACCAAAATGTTAAAGGAGAAGAGCAAAAAATAAGCATTATCAGTTTTAGCGAAGCGCAAAGTGCTTCTAGACTTGACTCAAAAATTGAGGCAAAACCGAATGATATTACATCTAATGAAGAAAAAAAAGAGAGGAATATTGAATACATGGAAAAACCTATTGGCAATGAATATAAAAAAACTCAAATTCAAAATACTTTAAGTTTCCAAGTTAAGCCAAAAGAAGCTGATATTCAGTATATTGAACATGAAAAAAGATCAGGCGATAGTATTATTGAAAATCAAGGTAATTCTGGACAAAATGATTTTAAAAATATTAATAGAGAGGAAATAATAGCTAAGCAAAGTGCTGAAGATTTAAATAAAGATTCATATATTGAAAGAGAAGGAAAATTAAATAAGGAAGGCATCAGTGATTCTCAAAATACTTCTATTCCGGGTTCTGAGCAATATGATGTCAAAGATCTCAAGGAAAAAGAAGCAATACTTAGCTTATATAATAACGAAGCTCAGCCAATCTCACATCATATTTTAGAAGCTAAACAAAGCAACTCTGAATATATAGACGAATCGAAAACTGAAAATGTCGAAGCAGCAATTAAAGCTGAAAATTATCCTCAAATTTCTTTTGGATCTGAATTAAAAAATTCCGAAAATTATGAAACTGAGAAAAATATTTTTGGTGGAGAAAATATTGAAGCAGAGAATAATTCAAGTAATAAATATATTGTAATAGACTCAGAGCAAAGAAAAATTAAAAATGCTGAAGAAACAAAAATATTTATTGGTGAAGATAAGCATCTTGCACAGGATTTATCTATTTTCAAATCAGATGCTGCCTCTAAAAACACTGATGAGAGAAATATAAGCAGTAAAGCAGCAGGTGAAATAAAACACGTCCATGAAGTTATTTCAGATTTAGATCCAACTACAGATGGCATAAAAATTATTGAAGAAGACAAAAATAAACCTAATAATGAAATTTCAGAACTAAAAAGAGAAATAAATGCTGATGTGTCAGCTATTTCAAAACAAAGCGACATCCAGAGAGTGGAAGAAATTGAAAAGAATATTGAATATGAGAGCAAAATTGAGAATGAAGGTATCAGCAAAATCAAAGACTCATCTAGCTACTTCTCTACTGTAGATTCAAGAATAAATGACTTCAAGGGTTTTGAAAAAGACAAAAAGATTGAAAATGAAGAGATCCATTTCAAAGCGCAAACTACTTCTAAAATCACCCTAGATCCCGACTCATCTCTTAATTCTAAGAACATTAAAGAAGAGAAAAAAGACTCACCAGAAAAGATTCATGATTTTGATATAGACTTAGACACTAATTTCAAGAGAAATGAAAAGGATATTAATCAAAAGGGAAAAATTATATCCTTTGATAGTAAAATTCAAACTCCATCTACAACTAGCTCAACTATTGATTCACAAAAAAATATAATAAATAAAACCGATGAAGAAGAAAAGGATACTATGCAAGCAAATATTGAAGAAGGTATCGCTGACTCCAAAAAATTGAAAGCAAATGCTAATGAAGAAATGAAAGATACTATTATTGAAGGCGCAAAAAAAATTTCTAACGGAGAAGTGAAATCAAAGGGTATTGAAGAAGCTAAAATCAACACTGAAGATATGAAAATAGACTCTATTGAAGGAATAAAAACTAATAGTATTCAAGAAGCGAAAATGAGTGTTACTGAGCAAGAAAAATTGAGTAAAATTGAAGCAATCAAAATTAATGCTACTGAAGAATTGAATACAAGCGCTATTAAAGAATCTACAGCTAAAATTATTGAAGAAGAAAAAGCAGGATATATTAAAAGCACTTCCAGCTTTCTAAATGAGTCAAATAATAGTAAAATCATCAAAGAAAAAAAATCAGATATAATAGGCAATGTTAATATTCCTGAACAGCATCATGAAATTAGAGACAATGATTCTAAAATTGCAGATACAAAGACAGGTGTGGAAATTCCGAATATTCAAGAACTTAACCCAAAAAATTCATCATTTGAAGACGGTATTAATAATATTGACAAAGACAGAGATCTAAAAACAAATAATCCTGATCCCTCAAATTTTGAAGAAAAATTAAATAGCAAATTAATTGGCAATCAAATCATAGGCGAAAATGATGAGATCAAATTAAACAATATTGAGCAGCCTCATGGCAAAAATATTGAACAAGAAAGAGAAATTAAACTAAGAGATGAGAGTATAGATCAAAATACTTCTGAGCTGAATTCTGGTATAGGATTCAAGAAAGCTGATATCACAAATCAAGCAAAAGAAGATAGCAAACATAATGAATTAGATGCGGAGATGGCTTCAAGCAATGAGAGTACAAAGAAAAGCATTTCTGAACCTAATGCAACTATTGAATCAAAAATATATTATACCACAAATCAAGCAAAAGAAGATAGTAAAAATAATATTAATAGAGATATTGGGCAAGCAACACTTAAAGCAACTTCTGAGCCAAAGGATGAAATTATCAAAGATCTTGGTGAAGAGGAAAAATGTAACCCTGATGAATTCAGAAAGGAATATATCGAGCAAAATGTTTATAAAAATATTCTCATAGAAAATAAAGTTGAAGCATTGAGTAGGGAAAGTCAAGAAATTGAAATTGTACCAGTCTCCGTTTCACTGAATTCTGAGCTTCAAAATCCTGAAGAGAAATCTGATATAAATCTATCTTCCATAAATTTAGAAAAGAATTTAGAAATCAAAAATGAGAATACGAACAATGAAAAATCTTCTTCCATCAGGTACAATGAGAAAGACTCAAACAAAACTTTATTTAGCGAAACTTATTTACAACCAGATGTAAAACTTGCTAGTGCTGCAGTAAATAATGAAGAAGATCCTCTATACAAAGTTGAATCTAAAGTTTCGACAAAATCAAGCAACGAAGAATTTAAAAAGATTTCATCAAACGTTGAAGCAAAAAATCCTCAAACAGACACTTTCAGTGAATCCCAGATTAAGACTGTTATTAAAAATTCTTCAGATGCATATGAGAATAATGAAATTGCCAGCAAAACAGCCCAAATAATACAGCCAAATGAGTCTGAGTCTAAAATCAGTCAAGAAAATCATCCTTCGCCTGCAAAATCTCAAGCAAAAGACATCAATATTTCTGAAACGCCAGAAAATATATCCCCATCGATAGGGAGTCCGAATATAGCATCTAATATACAAACAGATATGGCGAGCTATGCAAAACTAGAAGGCTCACCCAATCGAGGAAGTATAGGTATGGATGAAGATAAAGAAAGAGTATCTCTATTTCCATATCAATATTTAAGCCTCTCCAAAAGTGAAGAAAATGTATCAGAACATCGTGAGTCTACTATATCTGAACCATCAAAAAATATCGAAGAAATTGTCAAGCCAGTAGCTATCGAAAAGTGTGAAAAAGAGAAGAAGCCAGTTGTCATACAAATGAATCTTGGCCCAGGAAAAGTTGAAAAATTCGAAATACATCCAGGAGATGATCCTGTTCAGATGGCTTATGATTTTGCCAATTCACATCAGTTTACTCAAAGAGAAAGGCTAAAGCTTGTCAAAACAATGACAGAACTAAAAGCCAAACTGAATTATTAGTAATTAACATTTTATTTATTTATATTTTCTGGTGATAGATTATTAAATATCATCAATAACCATTAATTTAGATAATATTTATTATATATTTATTAATCTATTTTTGTTAATGTAGAGGACTCAGCAGCATATTTCTGAATTCTTGAAAAGTAATTTTTTCATTCGAATTTTTAAAAATTTTTGTTAATTCTTGATGCTCATCAAGATTAATGTCTTTTCCCAAATTCATTAGTGTTTGCTCAAAATTGTCTCTCGTTAAATATCCATTTTGTTCTGCATCAAAAAATTTGAAGGCAATTTCTATAAACTGCTCTTCAAAAACTTTGCCTGCAAACAAAGCTGCTGCCAAGAAATTTGAATATGAAATTCTTCCACTATTTCTTCTGTCTATCGCTATTGTGATTTCAGCTACTTCTGGCTTGGAGAGATCGTTTTCTATTAAGCTAATTCTTCTCGCCAAGTTTTCAGCTGCAATTGATCCAACTCCTTCTGCATCCAAAGATAAAAATGCGTTTTTTAAAGTCAATATTTCTTTTTCAGGTAAATGCTTCGCTAAAATATTCATAGCTTCTTTTTGGAATAAATTTGATTTTCGATATTCTCTTAAAGAGTCCACTAAACATTTATCAAACTTTGGAGACTCTTTTGGTATCATTTCAAACCATGGCTGCTTTAATGCGTCTTCTGCACTAAATCTTTGGTTTTCATCTTTGCAAATTAAGCCTCTTATAAGGTCTTTTGCGTTTTGAGAAATTTTATCTCAAACTTCGCCATTCATACTGAAATTCCCATTGCTTATATTTTTCATGATGCATGAAATACTTCCAAAAAAAGGGAGATCTCCTG
>CATKHM010000904.1:0-12847 GCA_949751825.1 Blepharisma undulans | reverse complement strand
TTAATGGTTTTTCCTTCTTAGCAATTTTTATTTCTTTGCAATTATTGAATGATTTCACTTTCTTTTCTTCAGTTAAATCTTCATTGATAAGGTCTTTTTTTTTCCTTTTGGTATATGGCGTTGAGGCTAACAATACCACATCAACATAATAATTATAGCTCAATGCCCCATAATCGATTTCTGCACTTTCAAACTTTTTAAGGTGATTTAATTTACTGTTAATTGTTTTAGGATCAACATCAAATTCGTCTTCATGTTGCTGATGCCACAAATTAAAATTTTTTTGAAAACTTTCTATTTTTGTCATTAAATAAACTCTGATGGGTTTAATGCTTTCCCCATTTAAATATAATTTCGCCTTGTAGGCTGAAAATAATAAAACTTGCTCTGAAAAACTGTCAAAGTTTTTCCATACGGTTCGTTCTAAATAAATAGCTCATAGCGCTATTTCAATTTCGCTCATCATGAGCTCGTCAATAATTCCTGACAGGTTGAGGTAAAGCGGTTTTATTTCAAATTCTCTCGAGATACTGCTACTTTTCATAATTCGTTTGAGCATTCTTTCAGTTAACTCTGGCCTTCCTATAATTTTGAACTGGTGATTCATCGAGTTGTAGATTTCCAAAAGACTTTCAATCTTCCTCTCTTTCAAAGAGTCATCTCTCGTGTTAGAATTTTCATATAAATGTGAAAGATTGTGATAATCCATTGAAAATTCTTCTTGATTCATTGTTATTTTACTTAAAGAATGTATTATATGAGCTTCAAAATGGATTGAAATTCTTTATATGTGGAATTTAATAGGGCATTTTCTAAAACTTAATTTAAATAAGAATGATGCATTTTTAATTAAAATAAACGTGCTGTAATTACATAGATTCATTCACAATTATTTCTTGCGTCTAAAGAAAATATACTTAATAAAATTTTGCTTGGAAAGCAGAATTTAGTATATTTTAATTTTTTTCTTCTCGTAAAATGGCTTTTAAGCTCTTATTTTTCAGCGAAATTGCTAAAATCGCATTAGAAAAGTTTTTTAAATGAAAATTTTGTCAAGGTATACGAATCAGATTTCAAAACAAGGCAATATAAAAATATAAATGAAAAATTAGAAGGAATATTTTTTCTTGTTGTTCTTGCTTGATCTTTAAAAATTTCAACAAGAATTAAATAAAATGAATCAAAAAGCACAAAAATTCTTATGTAGATTTTTTGATTCGTATTCAAAATATTTCTGAAATAATTAATCACTGACTCATAAGTGCTTTTAATTGATTAGATTTCTCTTGTAATGCTAATATTTTGAATGAAAAAAATACATTTCTGTCATATATATGGCTGATAAAATCTAAATTTCATTGTAGTTAATACAAAAAATGAAATTGAAAACCCTTATAGAGTCGATTTTCACCTTAAACCTTTTTTTAATTCATAAAAAATATTTTGATACTTTTCAAATAGCAAATGACTTTTTAAATTGATTTTTTGTATGCTTTTATTAAAATTTACATGCTATACTTGGCTTTAAAAAACACAAGAATATTTAAGAAAAATGCAAATAATTCATAAAGATTTATTCTGATATTTTGTGAGAGAGCCAAAAATATTACTTTTGGAAAATTTTATGATTTCTTGACAATTTTGTCAAAAATGATTTATTTGAAGATGCAGTGAAACTTTTATTCCTTTTAATAATTTTTAATTCATAATTCATAACACTCGCAACCTTATGAAGCCAAAAATCTTCCAAATCCCAATACTTTTATACAAACCCCACTCAAAACTCTATTATTTATATCAAAAATGCTAAACCAAAATACTCAAACTTTTGGCATATTAGACTGCTTTTGCTTATACTGCAACAAAAAATCTGCCAAATACACATGCCCTCAATGCAAAATTCCATACTGTTCTCTCAGATGTTATCAGTCTCACAACTTAGAATGCACAGAAAATTTTTACCAAAATCAAGTCCTCAATAGCCTGAAAAACAAAAAACCATCCAAAGAAGAAATAGTCAAATTTCACAAGATTTTAGCCTCTGTCAATGAACAAGCAAAAGACCTTGATTTGGAGTGTCTGACAGAAGAACAAGAAAAAAGATTAGAAATCATTGAGAATCAACTAGAAGAAAAGCAAGAAAATATTGAATTGACACAGTTGGAAATCCAGAGCTTTGAAAATGATATCAAGAACGGAAATTTGCTTAAATATATAGAAGAATGGAAGCCTTGATGACTAGATGAAAGTCCTGAACATCCTTATATCATTGAGATTGCCTCTGAGGATTCACAGAAAGCATTTTATAATACTCTCCCACCTATTATTTCGCTTTGCAAAAATCCCTCTAATGAAATTATTTTTCACATTGCAAATGTCTTATGAAGCTTTGCTTACGTATGAAGATCCTATAATGGTGACACAGAAATTAATGAAAGTGATATGTGTGGTCTTTTATTAGAAATTTCTGATGTGCTTGGGGGTGAAATTCATCATGAGATTTCAAATTTAGAAATCTCTTTATATAAAGCAATAGGAAATGCGATAATTCATGACAATGAAGTCGCAAGAAGACTCAATTTGGCTGTTATTTATGACCTATTTTTGATTTTTAAACACAAATCCCATATTGTCCGATGTCTCCTCACGCTTTATGAATTTTTCGGGCTTGAGCAAATTTCTCTATTTATGAAAGGCAGAAAAGGGAGCAAGAAAATCCAGATTTTGAGAAAAAAGCTGTTCTTTTATCTTTCTTATATCAAATCTAAGAATAATGAAGAGCTTCAAGGAATAGCTGATCAGATTTTGCTTATTTATAACACAAAGAAAGAATTGATGCAGATAAATTAGTTCTAATTAAATAAAAAGCTATTATATTATGAATTTCAACAATTTCTTCTTTTCTTCAGGCATTTTGTCATCGTGCTTTCCATACTGCTTGCATGCGGTTTTCCTTCATGAATATCAAAAAATCACTTTTAATCGCATATTTCTAATGCATAAGTGATATCTCTGCTTTTGGCAGCTTAATCAACATAATATCAAAATCTCATAACTCTTGGATCTCTCTCAATATCCTCTTTTTCGAAATTTTTGTTATTTTTATCATACTTTTGAAAGAAAAGGACTTGATTTTTCCTCTGCAATCTTCATTTTTGGCATCGATAGCTTTGTTTTCTTAACTTTTTAAATGAGAAATCTTGATCATTTTCATTCAATTCTACCCAAACTCTTCAAAGGTATTTTCGATTGGATTTTTTTGTATAGCATTGAGATTAAGAATATCTGAGAATAGAGGAGGTGATTTTTCTTCGAAAATTTCGTTTAAATCTTCAAGATATCTGGATGCAAAATCAGGGATTTCATAAGGGAAAGCTGTAAGTGTTAAGTGGGTTTTCTTTAAAGGCTCAAGGGTTATATGACTTCAGCAAGTCGTTGAAAAGCTTGATTTCTTCTTCCTCTTCAGCATTGCATGCTCTATACATCTTCGATGTACCTTCTTTTAATACTTTGAAAAGGAATTTGACATTAAAGCAGATATTTATTGATACTAAAAATTAAAGGAATACAAAGCATATTTTATAAAATTGGTTTTAATTATAAAGTTACTTTGCTCGATGATCTATTATCTCCTTTTGACCTGAGCATTATCACAATATGCCTGCAAAGCATAAAGAAAACTTGCATTATAAAAATTTCCATAAGGATTCCCCACAAGAAGCTTACTGCCCAATATCCGCTCCAATTGAAACAAAAATTGAGATTGAGGATCACAATTCCAATAACTGATCCTGCAAGCACTGCACCTCCGATCAATAAAGCCAAAATAGTGACTGTTTTCCTTCTGTTAGCGCCTAAATAAGAAATCAATAAAAATTCTAAATGGAAAGCAATTAGGACAGCGAGAGCTGTGTATCCAAGGAAATTTCCTTCATAGTTATCGAATATTGTCTTGGTTGACATTTCTTTGCCTTTATCAGTTTCTTCGAAGCCTGAAAGTAATAAGCCTTCTAATAGCAATTCAAATATAATAGTTGTCATCAAAATGAAAACTCGTCTTCATCTTGGCAAATCTTTTCTGTAATAAAAGAGCCCAAAAGTTAAATGTCCTTCCAGCAGCAAACGCATGCTTCCTTTGCCTTTATTTGGACTTATGAGCTCATATTCTAGTTCTTTATTCTTTAGATTCTCAGGGGTCGTAGGAGTGTGCTGCTCTTCTTTAGGCGAATTTTTATCTGCATCAATTTTAATTTTTCTTTGAGTGTCATTTTTGAAATTATAATGATGCTCTGCCTTATCTGAGTGGTCTACAACCTCCATGTGCCACTCCTCTTTCTTTTCTGTCCCGATATATTCAATTTCATTTATTTTTGGAGGTGAGTTATTATTAGCATTTTCTTCAAGTTCACATTCACAGGTATTTCTCTTTCACTTTTTTTCTGTCAAATTTTGATAGCGCTTATCAATGATAATTGAAATGAATATTGTGATAAATCCTATGAAAAATCCAACGATCATAATGTAAATTGGAGCGTAATTGTCCCCACAGGATGAATCATAAACAGTAGGAGGAACGTAAGGGGTAGACTCAGATTCAGAAATCTTAAATAAAGAGAAATGAGTGACATTCACTGTAATTGTGTCCGAAGTTTGGTTTATAATAGCACAGCCATTTATTTCCCAAACGGAGGTTTCATTATTGTAATAGTAGCAAGAAAGACCATGAGTAGAATTTTTATAATAAGGCAGAGTGATGCTCACTGGATATCTATCATCTCTGAAAGATAAGTATTGATCGCTTGAATTGGTGTATTGGTAATTTTGATAGCTGCCACTAACTGAATATCCTAGAGAAAACCAAGGTGAGTAGTCATCAGACATATTAAAAACATTTGCCTTGCAATTCATTATGTAAGTATCATCCAGTGGAATTGCTGATGGGAATGTGACCTCTATTATGCCAAAATTGTTCTTTGTGCCATTTAAGGTAGATGGAAACTCTCTGATCTTATTAAGCTGAATGTAAGATGTTGATTCAGAACTAGGTAGCGAGTTTTGGCCAGGTAGATCGTCAATTGTAATATAAACCATTAAAATTGATAGCAGTTTGTCAGAATTCAACAAATAAGACTCATAAGGCATTGCTTTGTTGGCATTCTTACTTGCAAACTCTAAGTACCCTTCTGAAAATGATTTGGCGATATCTAAAATATTTTTCCCATCTGTATTAATTGAAATTGAATGTGTATTGAGGAGCTCAATAAGCCAATTCATGAAATCCATATATAGACTAGCAGTCATCAATGCTGTTTGGTTTGAAAGCGCTAAAACCGATGCACAAAAGCTCTTATATAATGTTGTAGAAATACTAGTTTGGGACACGGCATATGATTTCAAGTCACTCCACATCTGCGAGAAAAGAGTATTATCAATTACTGCTGAGGAACAAATCAATGAGATTTCTGATGGAATATTATCTGGATCCAAAGTCTGTGAGGCATACAAACTTGCGTAGTCAGTTTCTTCTAAAAGTCTAGCACTGTTTACTGTAATGCTATTTGAGTAGCTTGAGCAGCTTGAAAGCTGGTCACATACCTTTATAGTCATCAAATTAGTATTTGCAAATAAATGTGTTGATATTGAACTGTCTTTTGAAGTTCCCAATACATAATCAACACTGTTCCAAATATCATCATATTTATAAGTAAGTGGATAATCTTCTCCGTCTTGATCATAGCATTCAGTAATCGATACTGTGAAAAGAGTAGTAAGAGCAGTTCCACTTGTAGGAGAAATATCTAAAATTCCATCACAAATAGCACCTCTATTTATATTGAGAATAATCGATGATGATATCGTATTTCCTGCAGGCTCAGTCACAATAAAATTAAACTTATAAGTATTTCCTTCTGAAAAAGTCCCTGGAGGGATAGAAATAACAGACAAGTCATCAGGGGAAATTATTATATTGGGATTATCACATGTCCATTTTATAGTAGAACCAGACGCTATAAATACTGAAGGAGAGGCTATATAATAGCCATCAGCATTTGTTTTGTCTAATGTGAAAGGAATTTGAATTGATGACGATGAAGCCACAGTTGAGGTCGAAACTTCAACAGTTACCGTTGCTGAAGCGCTTCTATCGTCTGCTTTTATAAGTAAAGTTAGATCATAGCTGGCTCCTGGGATCATTTTTCCTGGAGAGAATGAAAGGCTTGATGTGGTAACTGAGGAGACCAAGTCTTTATTGTCAGTTCCCATACAAGTAGATAAATTTGATGAGTATAAGCAAGACCATTGATAGCTTAAGATAGTGGTAGAATTGTCGGGATCATAAGATCCATCTCCATTTATCGAAAATCCATCCAATGAAGCGACGACACTATTTGATTTTGAAAGCTTAATTTTCAATGGAGATGCAGTCACAGTGATACTAAGTAAGGAATAGCCTGATACAGATGGCCTTGTAGAGCTTTGACTGACTGCAGTAGCGTTAAATTGATAGGTGTATCCAGCAGGAAGCTTATTTGAGCTTATGAGAAGCTTGTTTTGCTGTGAGGATGCTGAAAGAATTGATGAGGAATCAATAGAAGGAGTTCCTGATAAGGCAACATAGCTCCAAGTCCAAGTTACTGATGAGACACTGGAATCGCAATATTCACCGACTGACGCTTTATATGTTCTTGTATCCGAAGATTTCATGATGTCAAAGGTTCCTGAATCAAATAAGACTTGAAGAGACGGGGCTGCCTGAATACTTGTAGTTAATGATATTGAATTTGTTCCACCAAAAATATTTGTTACTTTAAGAGTGACCACTAATGATGCATCTGTATTACTGGTAAAAAGAAGTTTTGTAATTGTAATAGAAGATGAAGTCTGGGCTGCAATATATGAAGTAACGGCTGAGTTTTGCGGAGTGCTTGTGGCTGACCACGTATATGTAAAAGGATTATTAAAGTTTCCAGTCGATTTTGAGCCTGAATACGTTAGTGAAGTAGTTCCGCAGTCTAAAGAATAGCTGGTTGGCCCAGAAATGACTGCAGTTGGAGTAGAGTCCACTGTTTGCCTTAAATTTACAGTCAGTGGGGTATAATTGAGACTGCAAGTGCCTGTCGCTTTGACTATATTTGTCCCGAGTAAATACAAAGTTTCCAGTCTAATAGTAAAGCTTTTTCCAAGAGTAATTTTAAGCTTATTTGATCCTACTCATGCACAGCTGGCTCCAGTTCCTAGTTTATTAACACTTTGCCAATCAATAGTATTTGCACATGCAGCACTTACTGATGTGTTTATGCCAACCCCAAAAGTAACCGTAATTGTTGCGAAATAGGCATCATAGTAGCCATCAGTCACATCTGACAAAGCCAAATAGTTCTTGCAAGCTACACATTTATTATTGACCATAGTATACCCGCTGTTACAAACACATAAGCCTGCAGTTGTATCATATGTAGAAAAGGCGGTGCAGCTGCACTTTGTCTTTGATAATTCTGCAGTCACTATACAAGCTGAACAAATTGTGCCGTCATCATCACTACAAGCAGTGCATAAACTATTACAATAAGCTACACATTTAGTATTTTTCCAATAAAATCCAGGAAAACAGCTGCAAGTCCCATCTGAGTTGGCAGAGGCATGATTCACACATGTATTGCAGGTTTCAATTGTTTTTGTGCAGACTGCACATCCAGTTTTGCAAGGAATGCAGGAATTTAAAGATCTACCATACCCATCGCTACAAGAGCATAAATTAGTAGTATCAACAGCTGCATTATCTATACACGCCGTGCATAAAATATTTGATGAGCATTTTTTGCATAGCCCTGGACAATTGGTGCAAGTCCCGAGATTTGAATAGTAATAATCATTACATTTACAAAGATTTGTTGCCGCATCAAGGCTTGCATTTTCGTCTTTGCAAGTGCATGTGCCTGATTGAGTAATGATCATTGTTGGATCCAAACATGAGGTACAAACAGTAGCACTTGAACACTCTTTACAAGGAGCTTGACAAACTTTACATGAATTATTATTATCTTTATAATACCCAGTTTTGCATATCTGGCACGTAATTCCATTCACACATACGGAACAATTGTCAATACATTTAAAACAAGACCCAGGAGTCCCAGAATAGCCGCTTGCACATACACAGTCAAAAGTGCCTGCATCATAAACTGTATTTGGAGGCACACAATGATTGCAAGTTCCCGACTGAGCGGTATTATAAGTTCCAGTGCAGCTAGTACAATAAGTAAGCGAAGTGCAAAGTTTGCAAGGTGCAGCACAAAGTGAAGGGACATGAGGATCTGAGCCGAAATAATAGCCATTATCAGGGACACATGATCCAGAATTAAACTGAGAATTCGTTGGACAGGCGCAGCCAGGAATTGTAAGCATATGAACTGCGTCTTTGCATGTGGTACAGTCTGTAGATGATGCAGAACATGTAGAACATTTTGGATCACATAAAGCAGTTGATGTTGGAGTATCAAAGTAGTACCCGGTATCAGGGGTGCATGAAGTGCCAACTAAAGTTGAGTGAGTCGGACATGCACATTCTGGTTTAGTTGGCATATGGGTATTATCGACACATGAATCGCAATTTGATGCCGAATTACTACACGTGGCACAATTATTAGCACAGCTTTTACATGTATTTGTGCCTGAATCTAAGAAATATTTTGCTGCGCATACACAAGTGTTTGGACTGCTTCCAGATAGAGCCATTGAAGGTTTGCAAGTGTCGCATTTATCAGCTCCTAAGCTTGAACAAGTTTGGCATGATGGATCGCAAGGACTGCAAACAGTGTTTGAGCTGAAGTAAAATCCGGTATTACAAACACAAGAAGTTCCTTGTAAAGAAGCATTGGTTGGGCATGAGCACCCTGGGGCAGCAAGCATGTGGATTGTATCAATGCAGGTTTCACAATTTGAAGCATTGTTTTGGCATGTTGCGCATTTGGCATTGCAAGGTGAGCAGACAGTATTTGAGCTGAAAAAGTAATGAGGATCGCAAACACAAGTATTGCCTTGCAGCGATCCATTATTTGGACAGGCACAAAATGGAGCTGCTGACATATGTGTCGGATCTTTGCAAGCTAAACAATTCCCAGCACCTCCAACAGAACAAGTTTGGCAGGAGGCATCACAGTCTAGACAGTCTTGAGAATCCCAATACGTTCCAGAATTGCAAGAGCAGGTTCCTGGGCCACTAGCAGGTGTCAGAGTCATTTTACTAGGATTTTTACAGCTGGTGCAGCTTGAAGGGTCTACTCCTGAACAAGATCCGCACTTAGAATAGCAATTATTGCAGCTTATATTTCCATCATAATTATATCCTTGATCACACCCACAACTAAATGGAGAAGAAGCAGCAGATGCTACCATGGATGAATGGCAGGATGAGCATTTATCAGTTCCTGCTCCTTCACAAGTTTTGCATGGTTTATCACAATCTGTACAAAGCGACAATACCAAATCAAGGTACTGTCCATCAGGGCAGTTGCATGATAATTGAGATGATGACAGAATTATTGATGGATCTTTACATGTTACACAGTCTGAAGCAGATCCTCCTACACAGGTTGCACACGTATAATCGCAATTCTCGCACTTCTTTGATTGATACGAAAAATATTTCCCATTTTGGCATTTGCAACCATTTGCCGTTAATGTCATACCTGCCAATTTGCACTTTAAACAATGTTTAGCAGAGGTTTCACACGTTGAACAGCTGTCATCGCAGGGTTGACAAACATTTGAGCTGTCTGCATAAGTTCCATCACTGCATTTACAAGCATCAGATGAATCGTCCCAGGTATATCCGGCATTGCACACACAAGTGCCTGTTGTAGATGGTGCTACAATATTGAGTTTTCCATTGTCTGTATCTTTGCAAGATGTGCATTCATTATCTCCAGCACCCTCACAACCCAAGCACATTTTATTGCAAGGAATGCATGATTTTGAGTCAGAGGAAACTACATATGCATTTGGGTAGCTGCTGCATTGATTGCACATGTCTCCATCAGTATTATCATAATAGCAATCTACACAATTATCAATTGCACATACACATTGGTAATTATTGTCTGGCTTGTACCCTTTTTGACAATTAATGCAAATATTTGGGTTGATGCTATGAGAGCATTCACAAAAATCCAATACAGCTGTCCCACATTTGACACAAGTTCTGGCGGCAATAGCTAAAGGGGTTTTACAATGAGTATAATCAGAATATTCATCACAATATTTTATTGAAGCAGGGATACAACCATTAGCAGGGTCAGGGGTTGGGTAGTAATTAGCTGTATCGCATTTTAAACATGTAGAAGAGTCAGAGCACTTTACGCAGCCGGGAATTACAGAGCAGTCTATGCATTCGGATCCATTTCAGCTTAAACCATAATAGCATTCTGTGCATACAGAAGTGCTTGAACATTCTGAGCAGAAATCAATTTGGCACGACTGACACTGGTTATTTAGCAAATAATAGCCTGGTTTGCACTTTTCGCATATGGTTGAATCAGTTTTAGATAATGCTTTGCAATTATTGATGCTAATCAAAGTACACTTCTTCCTATCATCGCTAAGTTGATAACCATTAGAACAGTATCGGCATAAGATTGCATCTTCACTATACTGACACCCTGGGATATGAAGGCCATAATTAGAACATAAATTTACATCTATATCGCAAATAATACATTGAGAGCCATTCCAGTAATATCCATCGACGCATTGATCGCAGACTTTTATGCTTGAGCAACTAACACAATTTGTTATCTTTGAATTACACATGACAAGACTTTCATAATAGTTATCATTGCATTTATCACATGCACCTCCGTCATTTGCATTGCATGTAGTACAATGTTCTGGACTGCATGAGCAAGTTCCTACTGATAGAAAGTAACCTTTTTTGCATTCCATACAGAAGCCGCCGTGTGAATAAGGTCGCAAACAATTAGGAACAGAATTAGCCTCTGAAGTAGCGCAGTCAAGCTTGTAGCCTAATGAGCATTTAAGGCAAGTCGCTGAATTTAAAGCTAAATCGCAATGTTGGAATGGTGCAAAAACACAAGTATTAGCACGGTTAAGAACATACCCGACATCGCACTGGGAGCAATAATTTGTGCTTGAGCAAGCCTTACAGCCTGACATAAAATAGCTACAACTTTTACATTGATTGTTACTATCAAAAAAATAGTTATCAAGGCATGTATCGCATAATGAATTATTGGAGCTTTTTACTTTTCTGCAGCCGCTAACAATTGCTGATACGCATTTTCCTGTCGTATCTAGCAAAAAACCGGTATTACAAGTTAAGCAGCTGAAATAACTGCAAGTTTTGCAATCTGAAAACAGACTTGAGCACGAATAGCAATTGCCATTATATGAAGCACCATCACTTGTGCATTTTCAGCACATAGTACTGCTATAGCATTCCGCACAAGCTGCCATTGCAATGCTGCACGCAGCACAGGTTGATGTAGAATCCAAATAATAACCACTACCACATACAGAACAAGCAGTATGCTGAGAATTGATATATAAACAATTACTTATTGAAGTCGCTACACATGCACTAATGCTATTATCAAGTGCATATCCTGAAATACACATGTCGCAAAACGACCCTGGAAAGCTATCGCAGTTTTTACAGTTTGCATCATTACATTTCAAGCAGCTTTTTTTATCACTTGATATTCTGTATCCATCTGCACATCTTTTAAAATTATCGTGATCTTGGCAATCTGCACATCCAGAGGCACAGCGTTTGCATACTCCAGTATCCTGGCGATAATACCCTGGGTCACAATTTGTGCAGAACCCTGTGCCAGAGTAAGTTGCACAACTCGGTACAACTATATTACCGCAGGGCTCCATACAATCTGTATATTGGCTGATACTGCAGTCAGAGCATTTATATAATCATGAGGCAGTGCCACAAGAGGATAATACTGCGGATGAACACCCACCTTGAGAGTTGGGGAGTTGATTAGCGTCCTGGCAGATGAGACAAAAGATGAAATTTGTATCACAGGTTTTGCATAAGTTTTGGCCATTTGTGCAGGAGGCTGTCAGAGTTCTTGAGGGGTTTTGAGAATTCTCGAAGCTTGGTGAAGAGAGAGTCAAGTTGTTTTGAGACTGAAAAGGGATGGGAGATTCTTGAAAGAGGGAGGTCGAATTGATGTTAAGAATTGGGGTGTTGGGAATTGAGGGAGGATTGTCTGAGGCAGAGGCTTGAAGAGTGAGGAGGAGAACGCTGATAATTATTTGAACCATTATTATTATAAGGAACTTAAAACTTGGAAAATATGTGTTTGTATTGATGGATTTAATCAACCTAAAAAAGTTAAGTTTATATAATTTAATCAGATAAACGAAGAGTGTAAAAAAAAATTTGAGATTTTTAGAATTAGGCAATTTTTCTTAGCGAATTATCATCCGATCTTTCTTAGTCTTCTGAATTTTAAATTGCACTTTGGTCTCTTGGCAAAGGACCAGAAGAGTTATTAAAGATTTTATAGGGAATTACGATTATAGGGCTGTGCTATCAAAGTTATAAAGAGTAAACATTGTAGAATCATAATATCATATTTTCTTCGTTCAAAGAATGCAGCTGATAAAACCAATCGACTCGCAGGAACAAAGTTCAGGCATATGAAATTTTGAAACTAATATGAAATTAAATTCTTTTAAAGTGATAAAGAGCTTATCTTTTAAAAATTAAAATAAGCCAAGAAATAACGACTCAATAATAACAGAATTGAAATTAACTAGATAATTAAGGACAGCAGACAATTTCAGACGAAAAGACTCTATTAAATTTTTT
>CATKHM010000903.1:0-12860 GCA_949751825.1 Blepharisma undulans | reverse complement strand
CAGATTTTTGCTGATCGCTAAAACAGAATAATTTTCCATCTGGAAGCTGTGCTATACAGGCTTGATTGCCTAATTGCACTGGAGTCTCCAAAATTAGTGATTCTGCAATTTCATTTACAGTATTATAAATCAATAATTCAGTGTTTTGTTTGATAGCTATTGTAAGATATACAGAATTTTTTGATTATAAGTATTAAAATAGCTTTGATAAACTTGGAAAAGTGCAGGATCATAAGCATCAACAAGTTTGCCTGAATTCACACTCCAGTTCAGGATCACATGGCTTATTTAAGATTTCAGCACTTTTTTCTCTAATTCTTGAAGTGTTAATATTTCACTGACTTGAATATTTTGAGCTCTATTCAGCTTCCGATTGAGATCTTCTGTCCATCTAGTAATTTGTGCGTTAAGTAAAGACTTATCATTTTCTGTTTTCTGTCTTATTGTCTCCATCCAGTCCTCAAATTCTTTTTTGCTCTTTTTATTTTCATCTATCAGTTCAGAAATCGACACTTTAATATTTGTTAATTCTTGTCTTGCCAAACCAATTGCTTTGCTCTGTTTTCACTATTATTTTCTATCTTGAATATTCTTTCACACTTAATTACGTTCAACACTTTATTATGCTCTTCAATAGTGCTTCCTATCTTCAGCAATCTCTTATCGAAGAGCGCTTAAAATTTTACTTTTACATATCCATCTATCATTTTCTCAATTTTTTCGCTGGATCCGCAAATCCATTTTGTATTTCTGCATCAACCTGGATTTGCTGGAATCATTATTTCTATTTTTTCTATAGCTTTGCAGGCTGTAAACTTAATAATCCTAAAATTGGATCTTATTTAGATTTTGGTATTTTCTTCGCCTCTGAAATTTTTGCAACACATTTAGTTATTTTAGCCGAATAAGAATCTATATCCTTTATAGTCTCTGATAAGTCATTATGTGATTCAAAAAGACGCTGGCGAATGAAGAGATGATTTTTTCTTTAAATGAAAGAAATTCCGGAATTGTTTCTTTTGTACCTTCACAAAGCTCTACAAAAATATACTCAAAGTTGTGGGAGCTGCCAGGCAATTGTAAATGTTTTTCTATATGAGACGGCAAGAATAAGTTTCAGGAGAAGTGCATGGGCAATAACAGTCAGCCTCAGACATGCACAAAACATTGTTTAACCTCCATTGATAATTATAAAGAAATATTGGGAAATTTTAAATTGATGAGAAAGAGAATTCAACGAAAAAGGCAATTTCTGGATTATAGTGAATTTGGATTAAGAGATCTCTTAAATTCAAGCTCAATTTTTAAAACAGTAACTCCTGAATCTTTATCAAGGTTTACCAATTCAATGAAAGGAACAAATGATAGTTATAAATTTGGGACTGAAAACAGACAAAGAAGTGACTCATTTTATGAATTAAATCAGCAAAATAATGACGATTTTAAACAAAAATCAACTGCGTTTTCCATAAGGAAGAAATTTTCCAACAGCAATAAATCTAGCATAAGGAAGAAATAATTTCAATTGAAACTCTAAAAGATTATTTGAAAGAAAATGAAAAAACAGTAAATACATCAATCCCAACAATTAAACATCAAGAATTCAGACAAAATCATGAAAGACCAAAATCTACAACTAAATTTAACAATGTAAGTGGCGAAACCAGCTTTAAAGAACTTTTTCGATTATATAGACCTCAGTTATTAAACTTATCTAAAAGGTCAAAACTTCGATTTTATTCTACAATAAACGCTCATCTAACTGAAGTATTGAAAGCTCCTGCTGAAAAACCAATTTTAAGAATTCAGTCAACTCAGAGAAAGAAGAAACCAAAGGTAAGAAGAGGATCTTTATCTCCTGAAGGAAATATTTCGCTTCCTGAGGTTTATTGGTATTTGCTGGACCTGGCCATCATAATTATTTCTATACAGAGTGAAAATTTGATGATGAGTAAGTGATATTTTTTTGAAAATCAAAAGAATAATATAATTAAAATGCACGTATAACACTGATTTAATTGAGAGAATTATAATCTCATAAAAAGATATAATAATACTAGTCCAGCAATAATTATATGATTTTAATAAAGCACAAATTTAAGATTTGATTATAGCGAATATTAAATAAATAAGATTTTGTTTATAAAAGTATTATATTAAATCATTAAATTACACCTGAAAATTAATGCTAAAATTGAAAATACAACCATATTAAATAGTCCGTTAAAAATAAGTTATAAACATTTTTAATTTTTTGGAGTCTAGTTTCAATTGAAGAGAGCCAGATAATTCCAACTCTATTAGAAATCAGAATTTGAAAAGTTTTTAGAATTATCATAGAATTGAAGAATTGCTTTGCCTTGAATAAAATTCATCCTTTGAAAGCCGATAGAAACTATAAAAAGCATTAAAATTATTGAGAGATGACTAAGGTCTATTCAAATTCACAATGAGGGAAGACAATGCCACTAACATATAGAGGCAGAAATTGTTTATGTGACAGAGCTTTAAAATCTCTAAAAAAGAAAAATGCATAAAGGTTTGAGGTGAATAATGCTGAGATCACATATGAAAGAACTGGGATCAAAGAATTGATCTGGATACAGAAGTGAATTTAATATTCTAAAATGCAAAATACCCGAATTGAAGAGTTATTAAAACATCGACTTTTATTTCGAACATATAACAAAAAAAAAACAAAATGCAAAAGGTTACTAGAATTATTTTTTAAACTTATATCTTTTTGTATTATTTTCGAATCATAATTACCATATTTCTTTTTATAAGCATACTAAATTTACGAAATTTTAATCTTTTAGAATTATAACAAATTTATTGATTACGCAAGTCAAAAATCAGCATATAGATACGTTTATATGAAATATGCTGAAAACTGCTTAAATTAATATAAATTGAAAACATGATCAAGTTATGTAATTTTTTATGATTTAGTTAAACAATAAAGATAGATGAGAGATACTATAAAAAATTAAGAATTCTGCTTTTGGCGCTTTTTTGCACAATAATTTACTTAAAATTTCCTCAACAATTAGCATTAAAAAGTAAAAATCACAATAAGAAATATCCATATTAGATAGTCCGTTAAAAATAAGTTATAAACATTTTTACAATAATTATCAGCTTTATCTCCTGATGATAGGCAGAGAATCTTATCTTTACATTGGTGCTAGGATTTTAAAATTTTGGAAATTATCATAAAATTGAGCGTCCGATTTGAATAAATGAAAACCCTCCTTTATGATGCTAGGCAATATGTAAGCACTTCTCATTTATACAAAAAACGAAAAAGAGGCGTAGAAAAATGGGAGTAAAGATAAGAATATTTAGCTATAGACTTATTTTAGATTTAAGAAGCTTAAATCTTGAAGTCAAGAAATTTCCGACAGAATCACTAAACAATTCAATATCTTATAGATAAGAGATAAGATCAAAAATATAGGGCATAGCTTTAAAGTATCGAAATTAGCAAGCTTCTTTAATATGATCCAAAGCACATTAATTTTTGTTACTTGCCGTGCCAATTAAAGTCAACTTCGGTCCATTATTATTTGATCTTTTCTTTTCAGCAAAAAACCTAACAAATAATATCAAAAATGCAAGAATTGCAGCAGCGAGGATAAAAAACTCACGCAATGCGAAACAATTTTTAACTGAAAATTTGTTCTTTCTAAATGAATTCAAAAGCTTGGGTAATTAGAATAAATATCAAGAGAGGCGATAGCAATGTTACTGATATACCATGAGTGGCTGAAAAGGAGGCAATTTTGTGGCTTGTGGGAAGCTACGCTTATTTGAAAATTTATAAATCTCAGTCTCTATTTGGTATTCCCCAGGCCCAGGCGCTAAATTATTACTATAATTCTCTTCTTCCAGTTAAACTGTATGCAGGTGCTATATTTCCATTCATTTTTACGTTTAATAAAGGCTTTAAATAAATTAGGTGTGTAAGTTCCGCTTCAAAACCTTGTAAAACAATCTTTGCTTCCAGTCGCTCCTGCATGTGCATTTCTATGAAGCATGCAGGTTCGTCATAGCATACGATTCAAAAGCCTAGACTTCCATCAAAACCGCCTGTTACAAATAAATCAGGCTGAAAAGGATGCCATGCCAACTGCTGACCTGTTTGCTGTGTTTTTTGAAAACTTGCATTTCTCTCATAGTTCTGATATCGAAAAGCTTGACCATTGTGTCTCTTGAGCCAGTTATAAATAATTCCCGTTAATACTTGATCTGACCCTGATAACTGCGTTATTTCCTGCATGGACTGAAAATAATTCTGCTGATGTTTTGGGATCTCATAGCTTGACTAATCTGTCTTTGCTTCCTGTTGCTATTAGAGATTTATAAGGGTCCCAATCTGTGCATGTTACATCCCAACCGTGTCCAGCGAGTTCTCGCTCTATTCTCATGGCAGCAAAGTCCCATACTTTGCCCAGTCTGTCATCCGAGCAAGATACAAATTTAGTGCCATCTCCAGGAGAGAAGGAGAGATCTCTGACTGCTTCTTCATGGCCATTCTCTTCTTTGAGTGTTTTCATGTTGTTCTTGGAAACGATAATATAGCCACTGATGTCGCCTGATATAATGAAATGATAATTTTTAGTTCATTTCATTGCCTGAACCCCACAACTCTGAACCTGAATCAAGCTTTCATAGTTAAAATTAATCCCGCCTCACAATAAAAACTCCCCTGAGTCACAGCCAATAATTGCACTCTTCCCATGATTCGTCCATTGAACTGAAAAGACAGGGGATGGCTTTTTATTCTTAAATGAGCATACTAGATTTCGACAAATTGAAAACTGAGGAGAATCTTCTGCAAATGTTAGCAGTTGGCGGTGGAAATGATTTATATAAGGTCTGCAATGCAAATAGTAAACAAGACTAGGCTGAAGTTCAATGATGCGACTTTCTGCTCTTTGTCGTCGTCTCCCATTTATTATAAACAAAATTAAAAAATATTTTTTCGCTGTTTTTTGGGACTTTTGGGTTTTATAAGCTTTTTGAGGCTAGGCTTCTTTGAATTTTTTTATATAGTCTTCTGGTTTGGATTTAGATTTTTTGGGCGAGTTATCTGGTTTTATATTTAGATAATCCTCTGCTTTCGATTTAGCTTTTTTGGGAGAATTTTCTTCCCTTATACGCTGTGGAGGTATATCTTCTTTTGATCTTCTCAAGGTGTCTCCAAATTTTTGTAGAGAATTATCAAGTCTCTTAAGGTTATTTTTTGCTTTTTTTAGAGAGTTGTCAAACGGTTTCTGTAAATTATCATCTTTTCTTGGGGAATAATCCTGCTTTCTTGGGAAATTATCATTAGTCTTTTCATCAATTTCAGTGTTTTCTCTTCTTAAAGTTCTTAGCGGATAGCAAATCGTTTTTTTCTTCTTCTTTCCAATCTTTTTGCAATGAACTGCCTCAGCTTATAAGATCTCCAATTTCTTTGTATAATAATCGTATTTTTTTCCAAAATTTTATTTTTAAATCCTTCCATATACCTAAAAGCTTCTGCAAGATTTTTTTGATTTTTATAAAGCAAGTGGCTTTGTCTCTGAAAATACCCTCCTACATATTTCTGAATAACAATTGCTGCTTTTATTCTTTTCTGCAGTATTTTTCTAGGCAAAACCTTTCTATTATAATACTCCATTCAAAAATGTTGTATTTTTCTTGCGGCAGAATTTACTTTTATTTTTTCCAACTGAATTTGATTTTCGATCAATTTTTAATGCCACATCCGTGGGAATTTTACAACCCCAAGGAAAGTTTTTTTCCTTATAATAATCTCCTGTTCTTTTTATCATTTCTTCATCATCCAGCCTATAAATATCATTAGCAAACGAATACCCATAATTTTTTTGCAAGTGTAAAGACAAACGTTCTTTTCTTTCTTGTTTTGGATTTTTTCTTTTAATTCTTGTTTTTATTTCGCTTGAAACGTGTATTCCTTAATTAAAACGTCTTTTGCTTCTAAGTGATGCGGCAAATTGATTTCAATTTCCTCAGAAATCTCACTATGATGCTGAGAATAGTTGCTGTTTCTGCTCCGGATTGTGATTTGATTTGAGGAATTTCTTTGGCTTAATGCACGAATTCGGGGGAGTTTTGGAATTGGAGTCTGGGAAAGGATTTTTCAAAAGAACTGAATTTTCCTTCATTATGAGCATTTCTGATAATTATCGGAGGAAAATTTACATATAAATAATCTGTTAATAAATGGTTACATAGAAGAATTAACAAAAACTCAAGGAAAATAGAGGTGAGAAGCCAGGTTATTGTTAGGCCATGCTGTTTTACTTATTTTTTTCTATCATTTAGATGGTTTCTTCTGATAGCCCTTTTCGGTTTGATTCCCGCAATATTTTCTCAGTTACTTGTAATACGATTAGTCTCTTTTCCTTTTGCCCGGATGTACGTTTGAGATTGACACTCAGCTCCTTTGCATTTTTAGCCTTAATAGATGCGCATCCCATAACTTTTTTATGAGTGATAACATTTGTAAGTTTCAAAATCGCAACTTTGGTGAATTAAAATGTGTATGTAACAGTGCTTATTAAAGCCAAAATTGTTTATGAGTAATTTATTTAATTTTGGGTAAAATATTAATTTCATTGAATAAAGTCAAATGAATTTGAAAAATTGCGAATTAATAAAATCTATTTTGGCATAAGTCTCTAACAGATATATCTAAAAAATATTTTAAATATTATTTAGTATTTGTTTTGGAAATTAAACAAAATTTATAGCTAATATTTTACTTCATTTTAACTAAATGTGCCACTATCCGGACTCACCATTTTAGAATGAATTCAAAGAAAATCTTTTCTTCAACAAATCGAAATAGTTGCAAATTGGGTTTATAATCTCAATATTCAATGCAACGTTTATTCTTATTGCATCTACTACTTTTCAGAAACAAATTTTCTTCACGCTCAAAGAAAAGGCTACCAAAATTTCAAATTGAAACGAATTTAGTATTACTTTACTAGAGCATGCAAAATATTTGAAAAATTAATCAAATTAAAGATCCATCACAACTTTTTTATCGCAATAATTTTTTAGGCCTAATTTTTTGCTTAAGCTGTTATATCAAAACCCTCAACCAAATTAGCACAAAATATCATATCCACCAATCTAAAAGCCTTTAATTTAAATAATTAAATATCAGTAATTTCGTTTTTTCCTTCTCCTTTTATCAATTTTTCTCAGAAATATACGTTTGAAGCGCGTATTTATTGTATATTTCCTTGCCGGAGAAATTACAAATCACTGTCGTAGCTTCTTCGTGGACTTAGTTAATGTGAATCGTTAAAGCATGTTTTTGACTGAAAACCTTACCACACCTTTTAAAGATTGAACTTCTTCTTTTTTTACTATGTTTTTCGCCTAAATGTTGGTTTAAGCCTTTAGCCCTTTGCAGATTTTATCACAGCTTGGCCATCTCAACGATATGTCTTTAAGTTTAGCTTCCTGGATTTTTTGATCACTTGTTTCAGTTGTAATCGATGGCTCTGAGTTCTTATCAAGCCCTTCTTCAAAGCTGAGAATTGCTATAGATTCTTCATTAAGCTCAAAATCGGTCGGTAAATGAGCTTTTAGGGCGTAAGGCGTTTTAAACACTTTCACACAAATGTTCGCACAGGCAGTTTATTTCTGAGTCTATCGACTTTTTAGTTGTTTTGGCGTATCAATTCGGATTCATTGTAAAGAAAACTCGTTCATGTACTTTGTTTTTTAGAAAGTTCAGACATGGAGTCCATGAGCAAATGGCTGCAGAGGCTGGGAATACTGATTAAATAGAAAAAGTCGTTTAATTTAGACCTGGTATAAAATGGTGACCAAGTGTGATCACTTTTATAGCATGTTCAATTTTTTGTTTTCTATTGGAAAGTGCATAAGAAGCATTTAAAAGTATTTTTTATGTCAGTTGTATCAGTAATCAGTATAATTATGAATAAAGAATAGAATTTTCGCAAATAAATAATTAAGAAGAATAACTTGGCCTTAAACAGATTCGAAGCACTTGAGACAAGAAAGCTTCAATCTTAAGATTTCTTATAATTATACTATCGCTAAATATGCTTATTTTAGGAATTCTATTTTTGGTCAATTCGACTAGAAAAGTCATACTAACATATCTTTTATTTAACCTTCACGGATTTTGATTAAATTTCTTTATTATGATCTAAACAATCTATTCTTTGATTACATACTTTATTAATTCTTGTTATTTTTAGCCACCATCTTATTGGAATTCCAATATTTTGAATTTTAAGATCTTAAGGCTGTATCAGAAACAATTATTATAAAAAGTTTACACTTAGATTTGGATTATTTTTTTAAAATACAGCCTATTGCTAATAAAGTAAATTTTTCTTCATTATCCTTGCCTTTAAAAGTTATTTTAAAAACTAAATTAGATTTATACTTTCATTGCGAAGCTATTACAACAGCGAGAATGGATAGATTTATCAGGATATTGTGCCACTACATAAATATACTACTTAGAGTCCCTATTAATATAGTTTTATCTTAATTTACATTTTCGAAAGGTCTTATCCCTTGGTTCATTACTGGATTTATTCCAGCTCCTGTAATAGGATTTTTCAATCCCTCTTGTTTTTTGGACTTGTATGGGTTTTGTCTGCTGCCAGGTGATTGATTTCCATAGGAATTTCTTGCGTTTGTTTCATAAGAAGAAAATCTTTGCTGATCTCCAGTTTTTAATATTTCTGTTGATCCTCTTTGAAATTGTGATCTACTAGGTGAGCTTTCATTAATTTTTCAAAGAGACACATCTTCTCCTAGTATATGCTTATTCATCCTTTTTTCATGTTCAGAAAGTCTATATTGATTCATTCTTACATCATTGGTAATCTGTTCCTGTACTGCTAACTACTCTCTATACATCTGTTGCTGCATTTTCTTTTGGTTTTTTCTTTCCATTCCTTGTCTCCTGGTTTCATCAATTTTCCTTTTGACTTCTTCTGCGATTCTTCTGCTTTCTTCCATTTGCATTTGCCTTATTCTTTCTCTTTCTTCGTTTCGTGCTCTAAGTGTTTCATTTACATTTCTTAAATTTGTGTCGCATAACTGTCTTTCATATTCTTCCTTTGTAGCTAAAAAATGCTGGTGTTCTTGCACATTTTTACTGATTCATTCATTGATTTCGGAGTTTTTTTGGTTTATTTGTGCTCCTACTGACCGGTTGAGCCCTGATCCTTTATTCATTTGGTCCTCACCTAGCCTAGCATAATAATCCCTATACTCTTTTTCTTTTCCTCCTTCTCTTTCTTTGTATTGTCTTTGGAGTTCTACTTCGTACATTGTTTCGTTATAAGCTTGTGCTCTTCTTGCTGGTCTCTATACTGCTTCATCATCTGTTGCTCGATGGCTAGTCTATCTTGTTGCTCTTGCGTCTTCTTTCCTCTTCTTCTATTTGAGCTTTGACTCGGTTTAAGTCTTCCTGCTCTTCTTTGTATTTTCTTTGCCTTTCTAACTGCTCTCTTTGGCTTAGATAAGTTTGATGATTTATGAGATCTTCTGCCATCTGCTTTTTAAAAACGGTTTTTCGAATTTTTTTTGGCCTGATCTTGCTCTTTAATCAGTTCTTCACGTCTTTGGACTTCTAATGCTTCTCTATTCCTGGCGTCTTGTTCTCTTTGCCGTTGTAAATCTTGCAGCTGTTTTTGGAATTCAAAATCTCTTTTGAGTTCATTTTTTTCTTGAGCAAGTCTAGCTCTTTCCTCTTGTTCTTTGATTTTATTATATTCTACTTGTTTTGGGACGACAGAGCTCCACTCATCAATTGGCTTTCTAAAACCCATTTTTTATAACTGTTATATCAATTATAAGAAAATCATGATAAATAAGTCCATATTGATGAGTAGTCTTGGAGTTCATTTACCTAGCATAAAAGGTCTTTTTAAACCAAACTGAACGGATTGCGAAAAATCTTCTTTGAAAGTAAACGTCAATAGACTGATAGGAAATAAGGATCAAAAACCTGATTTTATAAGTAAAAGTTTTGTGAAAAACGAGTATACTGCAATAAAGCAAAAGGAATTTTGGAAAACTAAAAATCAGAAAAATTTCAACTGAAAAAGAGAAAAAAAGAGTTTGCAAAATAAGAAAAAGTTGCCGAATCTTGAGATAAACGAAAAAGAAGGTTGCAGATGAAGCAGCAGAATAAATAGTTTTGTGGAGAATAAAGGTGTTGGTATTTTGATAGGAACTCCTAAAACTATATCTTCCAAAACAAAGCGAAAAATAACAAATATTAGCATTGGAATTCAGCTGTGTGAAGAAAAAGGTTTTATCTCAAAACCTCCACCTGCAAAAATAAAAAAGTTTAAACTGACATCTACGATGACTTACCCTCAACTTCTTCCTCCAAAAGCTTCTGCTGTGGCTGAAACGTTGCTTTTAATTAAATTCTTAATTAAGCGAAAATGCTTAGATCATTTTAAGGACTAATTTATTGATTTTCCCTTCTCTGCTCCAAGGCTTCTCCTTGAATGCAAGAAGTTTAAATTTTATTTTAGGTGATAAGAGCTTGTGTCTCCATAAGAAACTATTTACCTTTTTAAATTGCGGTCAACAGGTGACAAGTTATGTGAGCACATCTTCTACACATACGTTTTTCTCTGAGTCAATTCTTTTCAATATGTACATCATCATAAGAGGAATTCTGGTCTTGCTAATCTTGAGGAATTCATGCTTGTTGACTTGATTTTTATGAAAGATATTCATAAGTGAGATTATGTGTCGCCAAGTTTCAACATATTTTAAGTTACTTTGTTGCTCTTGAACAGAACTTTGATGTGTAATTGTATAAGTCTGAAGATTTTTAGAAATCACCAGTAGAAGTTTAGGCTTGTTTCCTTCAGCTCTTTTGGCAAGGTTGGCAGCAATTCAGTCTTTGAGTGTAGGTACAAACTCTGGGTATTTATATCTGTGCTTTAAGCATAATAAATTTGCTCGAGCCAAGTCGTTGGAAGTTAAAGTTGATAATTAAAGTTTGATGTCCTGACTGAATTTCTAAACTCAAGGTAAAATATTATCAAATTCAATAAATTTTCATCACGTTTAATTAATCCTTATCAATTTATTATAATTCATCTCACTCTGATAAACGGAAAGCGCAATTACAGATCTTGAGAGCCCTTTACTTTCTTGAAGTCCAGAATCTGACTCAAAACTTATTCTAAATCGTTCTTCTCCTTACACTCTTTATATTAACCGTATAGATAGCAACTCTCAGCTTTTCACGAATCTGTCTTCTTGCTTCCATTTTATCCAGTTTCAATCAAGTCTCATCTTTAACGTTTCGCAATAGCAGGGGAAGATCAGTTATTAGTAATCAGTATTGATGCTAAAACTGAATGAAAAATCAGAGGCTTTTATGAAAAAATTATTTACTATCGCTAGCATCCTTTATCTGAAAGCGCTTTGGCGATGCTTACACCTGATCCGATTTTAAGAATTTATGATGTATTAATCAGTACCAGAGAGCGTCAAATCGAATGAAGAATTCCTGCTGATATTTTCGATAGCAAAGAACCTGTGGGCTTTTGTTTCCTCAAGCAAAAGAGAAAAGTTTAAGCAGGTTTAGCTGTATCGTATTGATGAGTAATGAAGATTTTTATATTATTTCTCCTGCAATGCCTAGGAAATTTTCAGTATTGAAAGAATTTACAAACTTTGAAAAATAATGAAAATTCAAAAAAATTCTTACTCCTTGTATGAGCCATCTTCAGAGGAATGGGTTAGTGAAATTATCAATAATATTTCGCTGGTATCTTAAAACTTAAGGGAAGCTTATATCAGTCTACCTAATTTTGTATATCAAAACTAAATAGCAGCCTCTCAAGGGCCTATCAATTTTTTATGATCAAAATACATCTGATGAAAAATCGATTGAATATGATAGAATGTTTTGCACCTCTTCTTGCAATCCAATTGTTTTTCTATTAAACAAGTTTCTGGATCATTAACATTGCTATTAGGGTCTGGTGATATAAATTTAAGCCTTTATCAGGAGATTCTAATGTGAATTTCAGCGTTTTTTGAGCAAATAAAATCTGAAGGTCAAAATGGAATTATTAGGATTTCAGGTAATGATAAAATTTACTATCTCTGCAATAATTCACTATATTAAATTTTTCTTTCTTGGTTATTTTAACTCAAAGAATCGTGCATTCTTGGAAAAGTTTTCAAAGACATAAAGCATTCTGTTGTCAAAGAAATCAGTAAAAATCTTCAAAGAAAATCTCTCGCATGGTCCACCATAGAATCCTCTACAATTAAGCTCTCATCTCTTTAGACCAAAAAATTCAAATAATCGACCTAAAACTAATCCGAGAAAAAGGCGAATTTTTCAACCTTGACATAAATGAATTAGAAGTAAACCTCCCTAAAGAATCCTTATCAGATCCTATAAACATTCCTCCTCCACCAGTTGTAGATGTAGATCTTTCTGATATCACCAATGAAGAACAAAAATTATCTGTCTTAACTCTTGCTGCCGACAAACTCTACGATAAATGTGGTCTAGCACTATCTAAAAAAGCATAATTTGTGAAAACAAAGGTAGATGAAATCAAAGAATTGTTTAACAAACTAAAGAACAGTGCAAGCTTTATTAAGACGAATTCTGCTATTAAATTGTTTAAAAGTACTGAAGGACTTGAAGAAAAAATGAAAAGTGTAGAAGAAAACTCAGAAATACTGAAGGGGTAAATTGATATGATTTTACAGAAACAAAATAGAGTTAATTAGCCGCTAAGTTCAGCAGAAAGAGATTTAGCCATGAGAGTAGCACAACTTGAAAAAATGATCAA
>CATKHM010000901.1:0-12891 GCA_949751825.1 Blepharisma undulans | reverse complement strand
ATAGTGCACTTAATGCAGAAGAAGTTGTGCCTGGAATGACTCTTTTTACAAAGGTTATTTTTACGACACAGCATGATATTCCTGCTGGCGGAAAAGCTGAAATTACGTTTTTAAATACTGATATTTCTGGAAGATGATGGGAACGTCTTGATGGAACAAATAGTTATGATCTTCTATGCTACTTGATGACACCAATTATTGATGCCTCATGCACTGTTTTTTGGAATAATAAAGTCACAATTTCTTTCACAAGTAAGCAAGCAGCTGGATCAATTAGCTTAGCTTTATTGGCCAATTTATCACATGGAGCAAAAATCTCAGTAATTGCCACTTCAGAAAAATCAAACTCACCTATTGATTATGTTTCTTCCCCTGTAGCTTGAGTATTCAGTGCTACTAATCTTCTATTTGATCATTTTAAATTCCATGGATACGCTGATGTTTGATCAGCCAACTATCCTAAGCTTGGTAGTTCAGACTATCATTATTTATATCATGAAAATTATGGAGCTGATATAACTCGCGACTTATATTGAGCATTTAAGCCAAATCAAGCTGTTATATGATCTACGATGACTTCTATAGAAATTAATCTTCCTTTTACTACATCATCGCCTTCATTTACGCAGCCTTACATATCAAGTGACGCAAATGAATATGATCTGGACAGCGCTCTTGGCTCGACAGACACAACTACTTTCTCGATACCACCTGAAAAAGGCTCTTTTAATTTATCTGCCAATCGAATAAGTGTAACATTTCCATTATCTGCTCCTTCTGCAGGATATTATGTTATAGCTCTTGGTAATAACAAGGCTGCTTTACCATATGTTGCTTCCAACCTGGGCACATTTTATGAATGCTTTGCAATCTCGCAAACAGGCAATAATAAAGAGATTGGGAACTCAGTCTATTCAGTTCTAATTTGAGATTATTATGATTACCCGGACTTTTATACAAGGCCATTTTGCTTGGCTAATAACGCACCAGGCATTCCTCTTGTGAGTGTTTTTACTGCTAGATATATGACTATTGATTTCACTTCAAGCACGCAAAACTTTGTTCTAGAAATTATAATTCACAATGGTAAAGATCTTGGCACTGGATTAAACAAAGGAGACAATCTTCCTCTTTCTTCAACAGTTTCAACTGTTTCTGCTGTTTTAGATCAAGTCATTGATGATACGATTATTAAAATTACTGGCTTAGGAACTGTTTACCCATATGCGGGATCTGTAACTACATTTTTAGCCATGGGAATTTTTCCAGATTCAATGTTCTGAACTGAATCCAAACTCTACTATACTACTCCATCAAATCCAACTAAAAACTACTTGTATCAAAGCACTACAACTGTTTATTGACCCTCAAATTCTGAGATTAATCCTTTAACTGCTGGAATATCGTCAAGCTCTTGGGAAATTTCTGGTTCTTCATCATTAGATATACATTCAGTCACACTAACTACTCCAGTGGAATCAAATTATATTGGAGTTGGACTTCCCCCTGGTTTTTCATTATCTGATAGTCCCAGTATCTCAATTGGAGGAGTGGCAGCTCAAATAATTTATAAAATACCAAATAGCAATGATTATATGCAAGGTGGGTCTATAATTGGCAGAAGAAATGATCCTAATGATAATATTATGCAAGATTTTACATCTCTAACTGTTACAGGATTGATAGCGCCAGGCTACTCAGGGCCATCTGCGTCAAATAACATTGTAAATTTCAATATCTTTGCTGTTGAAAAAAATTATAATAATTTTGTATCAACTTGTTTAATATCTTCCCAAAGTTTTGCAATTGGAACAGTAAATATAGGTCAAATCACAGACTCATCTGTTACATGTGAATTATCTTCATATATAGCTGCTGGCCCTGAATCAGTTGATACCACAATGAATATATCAGTAAAATTACTTCACAATATTCCTAAAAATGGATCTATTTCTCTTAAATTTTACTCAGATTGAAACTTTTCATTATCTACTTGCAGTGTTTTAGGATTGAGTGATATAGACTCAAATAATAAAGTGGCATGCACTATTATATCAGATGAACTAAAAATAAGCAATTTTGATGCTTTCTCAGCTGGAGTCATCACAATTACAATTTTGAATGTTTGTCCACCATCAATAGCTGAGACATATCATTGTGTCAATTCGGTATCCACATATGATGATCATTCAAATTATATTGATTTTGGCTCAGACTTAATTCAAAATGTAACTATAACTGCAGCATCATCGCATGTAAGTTCAATTTAATTAATAAAATTGATTTGATGGATAGAACTATATTTTAAATGTTATTTAATAATTTTTTATCATTAATTCTATTATTAATATATTTTCTCACATTATCGTAAACCATGCTCTTCAAGAATATAGAATAAAAAAGCTTAAAAATTAGATAGATATTTATACTAAATCCTTTCATTCTTGACTTAAAATCTCAAAAAAATTGGTTTAAAAATATAAAAATAGCTTTAAGCTTTAGACTTAAAAAATCTAATATAAAAACTTTTATTTTAAATTAGCGAATAAAGTTAAGATAAAGCTGCTTGCAATATATCAAAAGAGTTCAGAACAAATTAAAGTTAAAAACTAATAGCATAAATATTGCTTTGTTAATAAAATTAAATGAAATCTAATATCATATTTGACAGAAATTCTTACAGATATCACAATATAATTTGCATTATGGAAAATAATAACCGTCTTGCAATAAAATAATAATCAAAGTAAATTGATATTTATTATTATATAAATCCAAGTTGGAGCCTTATAAGTTGTATAGCTTTTATTGAACTTGTTAGCTCATTATACTTTTAGATTTAAGTCTAAATCCTGATAGGATTTTATGGCCAAAAGAAAGTGAGTGAGCAGAATTATTTGGCTATCACAAACTAGCGCAGAACCAGTTGCAACATTTAATTTAATTTTAGGTCAAGTACTAGCTTAATGATAGTGTTCTTGAAAAGGTTTTTTCAAATGATATTTCTGTTGGCCCTTTTACATTTCTCCAAGCTTAGAAGCAAATAAATATTTATCTATCTCTGAATACTATTGTAACCCTTATTCTGTAGCTGTTTATGAATCCTTTGCTTTTTTTTACTAGGTCCTCAGGGGCCAAATGCATGATGCAAACAATGCTTTGGCTAAATTGATTTCTAGCTCTGTTTCTTCATGAGCGGCACTTACTGTTTATCAGTTCTACTGGAAACCTGGTAATCGAATCTGGTGATACTCTTTATTTTACTTTTCCCTTTATCAAAATCTTTGAAAATATGATTTTTTGAATTGTCCCTTTTTTATAATACAAGTCTTCTCCTTCACTTGTTTTGCAGCTCTTTTTCATTATTTGATGCAGACAATATTCTTTATGGACCTAAAAATATTATAATTTGCCTTGCACTATAGCAGCTCAAAGTTCTTGAGCCTTAATTTATCTCATCATATATAAAAAATGTGATATCTATGGCTTTTTCAGAGATATTTACTTAAAATTCAGCTTTCAATATTCAGCTATTCTTTATATAAACTGCAATCTGCATTAATCTTGAAATTAAATATTTGGAATAGCAGAACTCGAATTTACTTGCCTATTATATTCCATCAAGCGGTGCATCTACACCTTTTAAAGGCATAAAAATGTAGCATGATCTCTTATTAATAAATGTAGCTGATGTTGTGCCTGGAAAGGTATTTTTAAAAATGTTATTTTTACAAAAAAAGCATGATATTCAAACTGGTGGGATCACTGAAATATAATTTCTCAATCCTGGTATTTTTGATGTCAGATCTTAATTAGTGCTTCCTAATTAATAACACAATTATTGGGTTCATGCAGCGCTTATAGCGATGTTCTGGCCACAATTGCTTTCAAAAATGAACAAACAACTGGACCAGTAAGTATAGGTTGATTTCTGCATTATATTTTGGTGCAAAAATTCTGGAATGTGACTAGGATTTCAGATTCTTTAAATATTGATTATATCTTAGAAAATTTTATTTTAAGTTTAATTAGAGTAAAAATGCAAATTTTATCAACTTGATAATGGAGAATCGTGATTTGATGATGCCATAAAACTGAGAAAAATTAATTGATTCTTATAAGATAATTTGCTAAAATCATTGAGATAAAATCCAAAAATTTTTATTTACTAATTGAATTGCAAAATTTGGTGCTTTTTCTGACATTAATTACTCAATTGAAAAATTCTTGTTTATGGAAATAATTATAGAAAATTATGAATAATTTGAAATTCTCAGATTTAGAGCCTAATTTAATTAATTTTAAACTTATTGCATTAATCCATGCTAATCTTCTATAATTTTCTTACTTTTGTATACTTGATTTCTTAATAATTAAGACAAGATGAAAACCCTTATAAGCTTGATTACTTTACTTGGACTCGTGAGCTCATTTTTGAATATAGGCACGAGGCTAAATCCTGGTAGGATTTTATGGCCAAGGAAGACTTGGGTTAGCAATCCGATCCAGCTATCCCAGTCAAATGCAGGATTGACTGTAAAATTTACATTTACCTTCAAGCCAAGCACTACGCTTGATGACGGGGTTCTTGAAATAATTTTCCCCAATAGTATTCATGCTGATCCTATTTACATTTCTTCAAGCTTTAAAAAAAATAAAGACATCTCTTTGGAAACTGTGCAAAAATTGCCAGCACTTGCAGGTATTTATGGGCCTTTTAGTCTAATTACCAGATCTTCAAAAACAGGCCAAATGTATGATATAAACAATATTTTTGGCTATGTTGCTATAGCCAGTGCTATTTCTGTGCCAGAAATACTTTCTGTGACAAATTCTGCTATAAATCCAGTAATTGGGTCTAGTGATACACTCTTTTTTGCCTTTAACTTGACGCAAAACCTTTGAAAATATGACCTGATCGAAATTGTTCCTTCGAAAGAATATACTCCTTCTTCACCAGTAAACTGCAGCTCTATTACAGTTGATGGAGTAGACAACATTCTTTATGGGCCTGAAGGCAATCATAATTTGCCATGTGCAATAGCAGCTCAAAGTTCTTCTGAAACTGGTGCTCAATACGCATCATCTTATTCAAATAGTGTGTATATCTATGGAATTTCCAGAGAAATTAGCTTGCTATCAGGGAAATTGTCTATAAAACTCAGTATTTCAACTTTTAGCTATCCTTTATATAAACTCCCATCAGAATCAAATACTTGAAAAGTCAATATATGGAGATGGGGATCCTCAAATTTGCTAGCCTCTTATGCTGCATCAAGTGGGCCAACCACTCCAATCGAGGGTACAATAAGTGCTGAATGATCTCCTATTAATAAGGCAATTAAGCCAGAATACTTTTCAATTGGGATGTTTCTTTTTATAAATGTAACTTTTACTACACAGCACGAAATTCCAGCAGGTGGAGATGCTATCATCGATATCTGACAAACCTATATTGCCAGCCCTTGATGGGAAGATCTTAACGGGCCATGGACTGGCAGACATTGCTATTTGTTACAATCAATTGCTGGCGCATCATGTGAAATTCTTGGATCCACTATAGCCCAGATTACTTTCACTAATAAACAATCGGCAGGACCAATTAGCGTAGCTTTTCTAGCTTATATTGGTTCAGAATCTAAAATTAGAACTATATATACTCAGCACACATCATCCCTAACTATTGATAAGGTCTGATTCCCTGAAACTTCAGAGATAAATAGAGATCGTAAAACATTTTCTTATTTTAAATTCCATGGGTATGATCCAGCTTCATCTAACTCCTATCCCTTGCTTGGCGATAATGAAAGGTATTCTAATGGCAAATTATTTGGTGCTGATACACGATATGATCTATTTTGAGCATTTAAGCCTCGTGGGGATTTTAAATGATCTACAATGCCTTACATATCATTAAATGCAACTAATTACGAAATGGACAATGCTCTTTCGGCATCTGATACAGTTAATTTCATAACACCACCAACCAAAGGTTCTTTTGTTTTATCTGAAAATAAAATAAACGTAGCATTTCCATCATCTGCCCCTTTTGCAGGATATTATGTCATGGCTATTGGTAATAATAATGCTGCTTTACCATATGTTGCTTCTAATCTAGCCACTTTTTACGAATGCTTTGCTGTTTCAAAAACAGGTGATGTTATAGAGATTGGAAACTCGGTTTATTCAGTGCTAATTAAAGATTATCATGGAGGAGAAATTTATTCGGTTCCATTTTGCACGAATAATAATGCTGCAGGAATTCCTATTTACATTAGTTTTAAGGCAATGCTGATGACTATTGACTTCACTTCTAGTTCGCAAAGCTATGTTCTTGAAGTTTTAGTTAAAAATGGTGGTGATCTTGGAACTGGATTAAAAAGAGGGGATTCTTTACCCCTTTATTCATCTGCACCAGCTGCTACTGCTGTTTTAGATCAAATCACAGATGATACAATAATTAAAATTAGTGGGCTAGGAGTTATTGCTACATCGTCAACTATAATGATATTTTTAGCGAAGGGAATTCTTTTGAATACATTATTCTCTAATGAATTTCGTATTTATTACACCACTCCCTCTAATACTAGCCTTAAAAACTACTTATACATGAGCACTACTAGCAATTTTACTCTTAGTAATTCTCCAATCAATGGATTGACCGATGGCCAATCAATAAGTAATTGGAAAATTTCTAGTTCTTCATCTTTGATTATTAACTCAATTAAAATAAAAACAAAAATATTCGGTGGTTTGATTGGAGTTGGGCTACCTACTGGGTTTTCTATATCATTAAAAGATATAAGTATTGAAGTTGGAGGTGTTAAAGCTTCAAAAATCTTTTCAGCTCCAAATTACAATGATTATATGCAAGGAGGATTCATACTAGGATCTGGCGCATTCAATCTAGATAACAGCTCATCTATAATAGTTGCAGGATTAGTAGCACCTGGATATTCTGGTCGTTCGTATACAAGCAATTCTGTGAGCTTCAATATTCTTGGTATTTTATCATTGGGATCACCTTGCATGATATCTAGTACAGCTTATGCAGATGGGTGAGTTGATGTAGGACAAATTCCAAGCTCATCTATAATTTGCACATTATCTTCAAATGTAGCTGCCTCTACTGATACCACTATGACTATTAGATTAACATTAACTCACAATATCCCAATGAATGGTTCCATAGTTTTTAAAATAATGACCGATTGAGCTATGGTATCGCCTACTTGCACAGTTTTAGGGTTAAGCGATTTAGACTCAAGCAATAAAATTTTATGCAGCATTTCAACGGACAATACTTTAACTATAAAGAACTTTTCTGCTTTTGAAGCTGGACTAATTATTGTTACCATTATGCACGTTCTTACACCTCAGAGAGCTGACGTTTATGATTGCGTTGATGCAGTTTTTACAATGGATGAAAGGAATAATTACATTGATTATGGATCAGGGCAATCCGAAAAGATAACTATAATTGGAACACCATCGCCTTTTAGTTCAATTTAATAAAAATTATTCTGGATAATTACAATGTCCATATAAATTATTATCAATAATCTATATTTAGACATTAATAAGTATTAATTTTATATTTTCCTTAAGTATAATTATCGCCAAAAAAGCAATTTTTGACAATTTGAAAATAGAAAAATGACAAGAAATGCCCACATGACATTAAAGAATCAAAAATTAACTAACTTTTATAAGACTAATTTCAAAGAATCAGTGAAATAAACTCCAAAAATTTTATCATAATTTGTCTTCTAATTGATATTGCAAAAAAGGGTATAATTTTGAGGTTCGTTACCCAACTGAAAATTTCTATTTTATCGACACAATTATAGAAAATTATAAAAATAGAAAATTCTTCAGATTTACAGCCTAATTTAATTATTTTTACACTTATTCTATTAATCCATAACTAATCTTCTATAATTTTCTTATATTTGTACCTTTAATTTCTTTATTATCGATACAAGATGAAAAGCCTTTTAATCCTAATCGCTCTCCTTGAACTCACGATGTCGTTTATGCATATAGGCTCTAGCCTAACCCCTGGTAGAATTTTATGGCCAAAGAAGACTTGGGTCAGCAACCCAATTCAACTATCCCTGTCAAATGCAGCAAGCTATTCATACATTACATTTAACTTTAGGCCAAGCACCACGCTTGACAATGGAGTTCTTGAAGTAATCTTTCCCAGTAGCATTTCTAATCTCCGTTTACATATCCCTTCAAGCTTTAAAAGAAATAAGGACACTTCTTTAGAAACTTCATGAACATTGCCTGCAGTTGCAGGTGTTTATGGACCTTTTGGTCTTATCACTAGATCTTCCACAACAGGCCAAATGTATGATGTGAACAACATTTTCGGCTATATTACTATAGCCAATGCCACTTCTTTTTTTTCAAATGAACTTACTATCAGCAGTGCTACTGAGAACCCAGTAGTTGGATCTAGTGATACTTTTTTTTTCGAGTTTCCCTTGGAACAAAACCTTTGAAAGTATGATCTAATTGAAATTGTTCCTGAATTTTGATATCCTCCTTCTTCTTCAGTTACTTGTAGTTCTATTGAAGCAATTGGAATAGAAAATGTTCTTTATGGTCCTGAAGGAGATCATAATTTACCTTGTGCTGTTGCAGCTCAAAGCTATTCTTGAACTGGACCTCAATTCGTAGCAAAAGAAGATTATAATAGTGTTTATATTTACGGACTTTCCAGAAATGTTGATTTAGCATCAAGCTCGCTACATATAAAACTGAGCATTTCAACTTTTAGATATCCTCCATTTACATACGGTTATTATTATTATTATTCAAATCCTTGGAAAGTTAACCTTTGGAGATGGGGAACCTCAAATTTATTTGCCTCTTATACTGCAAATAACAGACCACGTACACCTTCTGCGGGCACAATAAGCGCTACTTGGACTCCTATTAATAATGAACTTAGCGCAAGTGATATTGTACCTGGAATGACACTTTTCACAAAAGTCACTTTTACAACTCAGCATGATATTCTTCAAAACGGACATGCTGAAATTACTTTCTTAAATACTGATATTTCTCAAAACTGATGATCAGATCTTGATGGATCAGATTTTGATTCAGGCTGTCAATGCTACTTGATGGCACCAATTACTGGTGCTTCATGTCTCATTGAGGGTATGTCAGCTAAAATCAATTTCCAAAATAAACAAGCAGCTGGGCCAATCAGCATAGCTTTATTGTCTGTACTATCTTCAGGTGCTCAAATCTCAGAAATAGTCACTTGATACTCTGAACAGTCTAAAATTGATTATTTATCGGACCCTGTAGATTGAAAATTCAGTGAAACTAACCATCATTATTCTGATTTTAAATTTCATGGATATAGTTCAGCTTTAAATACGCATTATCCCTTACTTAATGATGGAGAGAGATATCAGCCAAATAAAATAGTTGGCGCTGATACAAATTATGATTTATTTTGGGCATTTAAGCGTCAAAGTGGAGGTGACTGATCCACAACAACTTCTATAACAATCAATCTTCCTTTTACTGCATCTGGAATTTCATTTACTCAACCTTATATTGGGAGCAGTGCACATATTTACGAAATGGATAGTAACCTTAGCTCAATGGACAGTAATGTTTTCACTACACCACCGACAAAAGGTTCTTTTATTTTATCTGAAAATACAATAAGTGTAACATTTCCAGTATCTGCTCCTACTGCAGAGTATTATGTTATAGCTATTGGTAATGGCCATGCCGCTTTACCATACGTTGAATCTAACCTAGCCACTTTTTATGAATGTCCTGTCAGATTACAAACAGGCAGTTTTCAAGAGATTGGAAACTCAGTTTATTCAGTTATTCGTGCAAATTATGATGATATTTATGCAAAACCATTTTGTTTGTCTAATAATGCACCTGGTATTCCTCTTGTCATAATGTTTGCTGCTAAATTGATGACTATTGATTTTACTTCAATCACGCAAAACTATGCTCTGGAAGTTACAATTAAAAATGATCATGATTATTTGCTTGGAACTGCTTTAGATTATAGAGATGTTTTTCCACTTTCTTCAACAGTCCCTGGTGTTGTTGCAGTTTTAGATAATATGTGACCTAACACAATTATTAAAATTACCGGATTAGGAACTGTTATTCCAGGTGAAGATTATATAAAAATATTTTTAGCAAGAGGAATTATATCCCAACAATTTGAATCTGACTTAACACTTTACTATACTTCTGCCTCAAATCCATACAACAGAAACATCTTATACAGTGGCAGTTTAAGCAATTTAACCCTTAATAATGCTCCCACTAATGAATTAATCTCTGGAACATCAGCCAGCTCTTGGAATATTTCTGGTACCTCATCTCTGATTATTACTTCAGTAACAGTAGGCACTGAAGTAGCATCGAAATATATTGGAGTTGGGCTTCCCACTGGATTTTATAATTTACCAGAGGCTGAAATTGCAATTGGAGGTGTCCCAGCTACAACAGTTTATAAAACTCTAAATAAAAATGATTATGCAAACGGCGGATTTATTTTTGGTGAAAAAAATGGTCCCAATTATAAAATTGCTACTAGCGATGCGTCTATAACCGTAACAGGATTGGTTGCTCCAGGAAATTCAGGGAATGATGAAAGTACTACTGTAAAGTTTAATATATTTGGTGCTGATACTTTTGGAGACGTATGCCAAATATCTTCTTCTTCTTATGCGACTGGAACAGTAAGCGCAGCAAAACTCATGGAATCATCTGTTACGTGTACATTATCACCAAATCCAAATACTATTCCTAGGTCTTTTGATGCTACGATGACTATTATAATTACAGGAATTCATAATATCCCTGAAGATGGAGAGATATCTCTATCATTGGGCTGAGGCTGAGACTTTTCAATTTCTATTTGCACTGCTTTAGAATTAAGAGATATATATATATACGGCGATGTTAAAGTATGGTGTAGAATTGAACAAAATACACTAACAATAAGCGATTTTGCTGCTTTTACAGCTGGAAAACTCACTATTACAATCCTAAATGTTATTTTACCATTTTCAGCCAGCACATATAATTGCGTTGATAAGATAACCACAAAAGATGCAAAAAGAAATTATATTGATGTTGGCTGGGGCTTCTTAAATCAAAAAATAAATATTACTTCTGGAACAGCAGACATAAGCTCAATTTAATTACCAAATTTTGATTTGCATGCTTAAGATTTCTCGACTGCAAGCATCATTAATTCTATTATTTAATTACATTCTTCGAAATTTTCATTTTCTATTTGAAATGGATTAAAACTATATATGATTGCCATAATTTGCTATATTTCATATATTTACTATTAAACCAAACATTTTTCATATACTTAATCTCTAACACATATTTTGATGATTTTCATTGAGATCCACAGATTCTATTTTATCTTTTTATTATTTAAATTATTTATATTTTATAAATCTCCCTACACATTTTTCAATTTTACTTAGAATTAGATGATTTTTGAAAAATGTACAGTGATTCCTGAATTTTTGGTCTAAAACTAAATTCAGTTGATAACCTGAACAGAATTGAGTGCAAATTTTAACAATTATAAGATTCTACGTTTATGAAATAGAGCAAAAATGAACTATTCTTTTATTTATAAAATTCAAAATTAGCTAATTGGTAAATTCGAAGAATTTTTCAAAATAAAACTTTCAATATAACACTAAGTATACGAAAAACTATTAAAATTGTATTAAAATAATAAATTTAATTAAATTAAAATTTAAAGCAGAGGCCTAAGGTTGATTCGCGATACTCCATATATTTCCAAAGGAGTTGCAACTTTGCTGCTTTTACAGCTGGAACTCTTACTATTACACTTTTGCATGTTCTCCCGCCATTAACAGCTGGTGGGCATATTTGTGTCACTTCAGTGTTTACTTAAGACGCAAATTCAAACTATATTGAAAATGGTCCAGACCTAGCTCCAACCGTATATTTAACTAAGCCATTAGCGCCTGTAAGCTCAATTTAAGTCAAAGTTCAATATAAGCAGTTTTTTAATTTATCGGACTTTTTATTTGTGATAAATTCTCTTCTGTAGATATAATTAATTCTATTTTCTTATTTTTAAACGGGATATGACAAATACATACTATTTAATGTTTTATGAAAAATAGATAAATTATTGCATAAATTGCTCTGTCTGTTATATTTCATTTAATTAATATTAAATTAAACATTTTTCATATACTAAATCCCTAACACTTTCCAACACCTCATTCACCTCACTCATCTTCTCACACATAAACACACTGCAACTATTCCTATCCAGAAACTCTTTAAATTCACTCTCTAGCTGTATCTCCACACAAACCACAATAATTTTTATCTTTCTTGCTATTATTTCTTCCAAATCTTTTATAAGAATACTCCCTCTATCTTCTTCATGTGGTCCCATAACCACAATAATATATTTCTCTAACATATCTACTGGCATACGCCTAAATCCACACATAATTAAATCATATACATGATGCATCACTTCTTCACTTTCAGGCTCCCCAAGCTTGGTTTGGAACACCAAGTGCTCTAAATCAATTTCTGGCATATCTCTTGTGCATACATCTAGAATATTATTAATATTTGTGTTCATACAGACGACTCCAAATTTGTCTCTTGTTGGTCCGATTTCTTTATTTACGAATTTTATAAGTTTCTTATTGAGTTTTGGCTTGTTTTTGACCCTGTAATTCAATATAAATACTATTGATTTTTTTGCTTGTTTTAGGCTGAGATCCATTCTTTTTAGGTCATCTATACCGTTTTTTATTGAAAATTTATTCATAATCCTCATTAGTTCATCTACACAGAGTTTTCTGATTT
>CATKHM010000900.1:0-12907 GCA_949751825.1 Blepharisma undulans | reverse complement strand
TTGGCTTGGCAATTTCTAACACCATTCATAATGAAAAATTTTCTCATCCATTAAATGTCATAGAGGAATTTTTTGGAACAAATAATCTGAAAAATTGGGTTGGAAATATGCTGGTGGCTTTGAAGAAACATAAAAAGCTAGTATTGGAAGCAAAAGGAATTTATATGGATTTTAACGTTAAAGAAGCCAACTTTAAGACAGAAAATGAAAATATTGATGATATTATCAAGATTTATGATTTAACCTTTGAGTTCAAATACAGATACATTTTAGCAACTATATGGGTATACAGAAAAAATCCTTTATCAGAAATAGAAATCAATAATGATTTTCCAGTTAAATCTGTGGATGAAATCAGCTGAAACTTTTTAACAAAGATGCTAACTCCTCCACAAATAATGGAAGAAATTTTACAAATCACAGAATTTACTCTGAAATTAAATGATTTTCCAGTTTCAGAAAGTATCGGCACAAAAGTGACTTTTTATTTTGACAAGCAATCTCTCTTTGACGCTGTCTATAAAAATTTTGAAAGCTTGTTTGGTGATTATCCTTCATTTTCAGAGAAGCTTGTTAATATAAGAAAGCTTGAATATATTGCAAATCAGCTTCAATCTAAAACACTCTGGGACAATATAACAATTTCCCTTTCTCAAGGCACATGGGATGATTTAATGATAAATCAGTCATTTTCTTTATATTCTTCTTCATTCATCCTTGGCAGTTCAATCTCAAATAAAATAAAGCGAAATGCACAAATAGCTTGTAATAAGCATTTCTCTCAGCTTAAAAGAAGCTATCTCCTCAATTTTTCCATATCAAATCTAAGCTTAATTTGCAAAAAAGATGACACAGTATTGATAAATACATCAAAAGTCTTAAAAATCAAGTCTATTGACGAAATTAAAATTTTTGGTACAGATGAAGATTTTTCTATTAATAAAATAAGACAGATTTTCAAGGTTTATAAAGATTTTCCAAGCGAAGATGAAATTGAGATGAAAGAAGGACCAATTTTTATATGTGATTCCAGAGGAAGAATCTGGTTTTTTGATCAAGAGTCGCTGCCTAAATATGAGGAAGCTAAAGGTGAACTTTATAAAGAAAAGTTGAGACTACCTAAATGTGGAGAAATTTATAAGCCCATTCCAAAAGAGATTTCTTTGCAGTTTTCAGAAAATAGGCCAGGGTTAAATTTGAGCTTATCAAAAGACTTTGATGTTAAAGTGAATTTTGCTTTTCCTGAACCTTCATTAGAGCAGATACTATTAACCAATCCTGACTATTACGAACTTATTGACACATTATGTAGCCACTTTAAACAATTAAGAAAAGTTACTGGAATAAAAAATTGGAATATTCCAGTAAATATCAATTGGAACGATTCAGAAGAAGAATTAATTGTAGAGAACATGGCAGAATTTTTTATAAATGATATTATAGAGTGCTTGACAAATGTATATGAAGCAATTGAAAATGTTTGTGATTATGATGGATACGTTTTTGATATTGAAACATATGATCCGGATGATATTCAAATAAAACAGATCTCTAAAAATGAAATTGCTAAATTATTTAGCGAAAATATCAAAGAATGTGTGATAATGGTATCAAATTCAATAAGTAAATCTTCCATCAAAGAAAATAAGCTGTTTGTTGGTTTACCTACATCAAAGAAATCTGAAAATATAAAAGAACTTTACTCAAAGGGCAGTATTATGAATCTAATAATAAAATATTTAACAGAAATATCACTTTCTCGACTCCCTGAAAATACAAAAGTACCGCAATATATAAATAAATTTTCATTACCTGACCTTATACTATTCTCGCAAGCAACTCGCATCAGTAAGCATTTTAAAATGGTTGGAAAAATTCTAAGCCTTGACGTAAGGCTTGAATTAAATCAACACCAAGATAATCCAGATGTATTACTAAAAATGTCTATTGATGAAACTTTATCAGTTTCTATTACAGCCGCTGAAAAAGTTCAAATTCCATCAGTTTTTGATCTTTTGGTTAAACTTAAAGAAAATGCATGGCATGAGGTAAATTTATTCAAAATATTGCCTGCTGATTTTAATTCAGTGCTCTTTAGCCCAGATGGAAATTTAAAATATATAGTTCAGTTTGGAAATCTAGATCATATTACAGCTACAGGAATTTGCTACAATAATTTGCAAGTATTTTCAGTTGATCTAACAAAAGATACTTTTACAATAAAAAATCTCCCTGAAAATTCTTGCATATTAATCATATTTTTCGATAATGAATTCCCGATTGATTCAAAAATAGTTTATACTGGCCCAAATATCCCAAAGCATTTGATAGAATTTTATGATACCACTAAACACAAGCAAAACCAATACCAAATATTGATGCAAGAAATACCACAATTCAAATTTTCTACCAAAACTCCAAAATCTGCTTACAAATTATTGAAAAATATATGCTTTCAGCAATTAGAAGAATATGACTTAATTGTTTCCAATGACTTCGTCATTTCATGTGTTGGAGAAGAATTTATTGATGGTCGTAAAAATTCATATCATTATATAAAGATCACGCCTGAGATCAATTTAATCAATATTAACTGGACTCCAAATGAAAAAAAGGTGCTTTATTTTATTTCCAAAAAAACAGGAGTGTTTCAGCCAATTGTGAATTTTTCTAATAAAAACCCAGATCACAAGGCATTCATCGCTCATACCAAAAATGGCAAAGAAAAAGCAAAATCATTGCCTCTGAAGCACTATGAAAAATATTTACAAATAGAGCCATCAGAAAAGCAGCTTTCATATAAGCATTCATATCTCGCTGCTTCTTCTGAAGAAAAGCTGAGAGTCAAAAACAAATCTAAAAATAAAAACTTATTGTTGAAACTCTGCAACAAATCTCCTTCTCATCCAAAAAGCTTAAAAAATACAATTTGCTCCAGAGCTGGCACGGAACGCACAGATTTATTATTACTTCGTTCAGACAATGATATACCTGGAAGCTATAACATTAATAATCTCCAAGGTGTTTTCAAGCACAAGCAAAATCCAGATATTGAATATGAAGCTATTATACACCCCCATACTCCTGATAGCTGCATTATCAAATGGACACCCTTCAGCAAAGGATTCTACACATTTTATTTGAACTCTCACAAGCTAAAATCATCGAAACCTATATATGTGTGCCCAGCAAAAATTTCTCCCAGTCATTGTATAGTAACTAACGTTGGCGATATTTTTCAAATGGAAAAGCACAAAGTGTTTGTAAAGGTTTGTGACGAATTCAAAAACTTTTATTCTCCATGTGATTTTGAAGCTCATAAAATTTTAGAAAAACCATTTGAGTTGAACCCAAACGCTGAAGAATTTGTCCCTTCCCCAGAAGTCGATTTAGAATCCCCTTTACCACCAGTTAATACAGAAGTTTTTAAAAACCATATGTCTTTGGCCTCAAATATACTTATATCAGCTACTCTTTTCAATAAAGCTGGCAAAGAATACTCTGTGAAATTGAAATTTTCTCAAGAATTAGGCCAAGTTTTACTTATTATAAAGATCAAAACTTCTACTGATGCAACTTTGAAGGTTTTTATCAATAACATAGAGCTATCTAATTCTCCAATTGAGTTTTCAGTAAAACCTATGAGATTTGAGGTGAAAAGAAAATTATTTTATAAAAAAGCGAAAAGGCTTGATGGATTTTATGATAATCATAATGTTGATGTGGTGAGAACCCAGTTTTTAGAAAGCTTGAGGAATAATTTTTATGGCGATGTAGGAAACTTAAGAGGATCTTTAAATATCAAATTTGAGCATGAACCTGGAATTGATGGAGGTGGACTTAGTCGTGAATTTTTTGATAAACTGGGCAGAGAAATAGTGCTTCCTGAGCATCATTTATTCATCCAGGTTGGAGATTTCTTCAAAATAAACCCTCTTTCAAGTCAAAACCCTCACCATTTAGAGCTATTCAATATACTTGGAGCTTATTTTGCCAAAGCTATTCTCCACAAATATCTATTAGAAATTAATTTCGCCCCTTCTATATATAAGCAGCTTTTAGGCCGCGGACTTACCCCAGAAGATTTAAAAGATGACGATCCCATCTTCTATAACTCCTTAAAAGAAATCCTTACTATGGATCCTGCTTTGCTTGAATATTCTGAGCTCTCTTTTGTCGTTACTTCTGAAGATAAACAAATAGTTGAACTGATCCCAAATGGTGCAGAAATAAAAGTGACAGCAGAGAATAGGCAGCAATATTTTGAGACCCGAGCACTTTGGCATTTGTATGGATCTGTAGCTTTTCAAATGGAATCTTTTACCACTTCTTTTCAAGACGTAATTACGCTGGATTTATTGGCATTTTTAAATCCTGAAGATTTGCAAGTTCTTTTCAATGGGAGCTCAACTTATAATTTATCATTTATTAAGAAAAGGACAACTCACTATGGGCCTGGATTATCATCGCAGGTTGTACAATGGTTGTGGACTTGACTGGAAAATTCGAACGAAGAAATATTGAAGGCGTTTTTGAGATTTGTAACAGGATCAAGCAGAATTCCTTATAAACAGAGAAATTGGGGAATTGTACTGTCACCGCAGCTGGAAAATGGAATTTTGCCTACAGCATCGACATGTGGAAACACGATTTATATACCTAGTTATAAGTCATATAAAGAGTTTTCGAAGTTTATGACGATCGCAGTGTTGGAAGGAAGCGAAGGCTATGGAACTCATTAATATATAAGTTTTAATAAATGGTGAGGCTACCTCCTACACTTTATTGCTGCTGGTAAACGTAAAAGTAGCAGTCGAGTCTTCTCTGGAACCAAGTTTATTTCAGTTCTAGATGTAATCGCAACAATATTTTTAGGCTTTATGCTAGCAATGCAAATAATTCGCACAGTAAAGAATGTTCTATTTTATTACGATTTATTTTGTAAATCATATTTAGTGACACTGGCATTTTTATTCATGAGTTATTATTCGCTTAAAGCTTATGGGAGCTTGAGGCTGATAATGCCTGACTGAAGAATTGTGAAAAAATATTATAAAGCTAAAATAATCAGAATCTTGTATTGGATTGTGGAATGGGTTATTGTTGTGATATGATGGATACTAGAAGAGCCTGATATGGCTCCACTCTATTTTTATTCTGTGTTAAATGGGATTGGAATTGCTATTGATATATATTTTTGCTATGTCATTTATTCCTGTTACAAACTTGGAATACAAGGAGATTTGAGAAACGAAATGGCTCAAGCGGTTGGAAATCATAGGGTGATGCCAACTTATAATGAAGTGCAAGTGATAGGAATGGATAACGCTCAGGATACATTTGGGCCATCTCCTGTTAAAGAGGTTGTGGCTTATCCTCAGGAAAATTTGAAAGTAATTGATTTGAATTGTATACCTATTCATGATTTTACAAAGACTACTCAATAAAATTGTGTGCCTATGTATCTTAACTTAATAAATTATTTGTATTTATAATATTTTTGGGATTTTATTAATAAAATTACTCTCAAGCAAGTTCCTGATTTTTTACTTAAATAAAATACAATCTTTTAAAGAATTTCATTTGTTAGATATATTAACAGTGTTAATTTTGAAATTAAGCTACTATATTAGCAAACATTATGCGTTTGCGCGGCGAGCTCAGAGTTTTTTGACCAACTTTTCTCGACACCTTCTGATAATTCGGTATATCAAAAATACCTTTATCATCTTTTTTCATCTCCGTATAATTAGTAAACAAAACTTTCGCTCTGATTCCCATTACAATTGGAATTTCTATTTTAACCGGAAAAGAATTGATTGGGACGAGCTCATGGATTCCTTCATTTTCCAAGAAATCATAAAGTCGTCCAAGAGCAGTATTTGCGTTTTTAATCACATTTAAAACTGAAACGAATTCTTCGAGAGAAAGCGGGAAATCTTCACAAAGATAACAAAATGCTTTAGTTTCTTTCACAGACTGAGTAACTGTGTCATTTACGTTGTGTCTTTGGATCGGTCTTTGACTGTCACCTACAAAACTGGGTCTCCGAGAATCACCAATTTGGAATATAGGTTTCGGAATAGAGCCACGAATTCCATCAAAATAGTCTTCTTGGGTATCTTCTATAGTCTCTTTTCCTCTCTTTTTTACCTGTGTATGAGTTCTGAACTGAAGCTTATATTTATTGCATTTCCACTTCCCATATACCCTGGTTAAAGGCTTATTTCTCCAGCTTTTCATTGCTGTAATATTATACCCTAGCAAAGAAACATTTCCTTGCACAGGATCATTTTTCATAATATCATTAATGATCTCACATCTTTCTTCAGAATCCAGTTCTTCTAATGGATTTAAGTACGTCTTATGGGAATGGTTCACCAAATAAATATCGTCTTTAAATATCAACGAAATGCTTCTTCTTTTCGCTCTGAGATTTTTCCACCCCACCAAAGTTGTATCGAGCCTTATATAAGGTCCTATCTTCCAAAGTTTACAGACGTCATGCGGAGCAATCTTCCCTACTAACGGGATTAAATTGCTTTTAAACTGCCATCGGAATTCCAAATAAAAATCTTTTAGCTCTTTCAATGCTGATGAAGCAATTTCTTTATTCCTTTCCCATTTACTTTTTTTTTCTCTATACAGATACTCGAATAATACACTTAAAAGCTCCCGGTTTTTCTGGCTGACTGCTTCATCTACACAAGACCAGCCATTTGCATCTTTTATATGGAGATCTGCGCCACTATCAGCTAGCATTTCTACAATTGCTAAATATTCGCTTGAGTTTTTGCAGAGCTTCACAGCCAGCATGATTGGGGTGTTTGCTTTGTGGTCTGTGGAATTTATAATTTGAATTAAATTTCTGGGCGGATTGTGAAGGATTTGGGAAATCATTGGAATTTGGCAGGCGTAGACAAGTGCGTGGAGGTAGAAAGGATGATGACGGATTATTCGTTTGAGATCTCTAGAGTAAGGAGAACGATTCTTGGGGATTGGGATAGGTCTTTCGAGAAAAAAGGATGCGACCTGCTTGGTGTCTGTAAGCTGCTTTGTGTGGGATATTAGAGGGGTGGATGCAGGGACGTCGTCTAGCTGCACAGAATATTTTACCATTGTAGAATCAACATCAATTGACTCGTTCATGGTTTTGTTTCAGTCGTACCATGGGTTTTCCTCTTCACTTATCTCACTCATATTTATAACAATTAGTCTAGCCATGCTGTTGACGCATAAAAAATTAATTTATAGCTATGAGTTACTTAGACCCCTTTAAGAATTGTAGAAGTGATGATCAAGGTGGATCTGACCATGCTGACCTAAGAATCACCTTCTTCCAAAGAGGAGCCCAGGGCTTCTCCTAGATCAAAATATTTTGAAGGTAAAATCTCTACATTATCTGAGAAGGAGATTGCTTTTTATGGAGTATCAAACGGTAAAATTTGCCAGGAATATGATGCAAATTCAAAACTTCGAACAAGAGAAACTCTAACTGAAGAAATTTCAATCGAAAATCCAAACAGCACTAATGAAGCACTTGATTTTGAAGAAATAATTTCTAATGAAGAAAACTTCGAAAGCATTGAGGATTTAAATTAAAAAGCAAACAAGGCAGTAAAAATGAGAAAAATTTCTGAAGATCGGAGTAAAAGGAACAATTCTACAAATACAGATTTTAATACAGTTCTTAAATGCTTCATCAAAAAAGTAGTTGATAATGGTCAGAATTTGATAATAATTCCTCCAAAACTAAAAAACCTATTTAGGTGCGTAATTAGACATTTTCACAAAATGTGCAAAGCTTCAGAAAACCGAGCTCAGAACAGAGGCAATTGAAGTGATTTGAACGGTCTTAAATATAGTATCGAAAACGGCAAACTTATTCAAAGATTGGGCGATATTAAAAGCGATTTTAAATCCTCGTATAGCAGGTGTGCTTGGAAAAAGTATTTAGTTCTTACTATATGAGAATTGCTTTTTATTATTACTTAAAATTATTTTTCAAGGAGAATAATGAAACGCAATTAGGCCAAGCTTACAAGTTTGATTGCTGCTTGAGCCGAGACCATTATGCAGAGTGTAGAAATTATTGAGATCGTTTTAAAAATTACTTAGAAAAGAAGTTTACCAAAGACGAAGAGAATGAAAAAATGGAAGACTTTTTTGAAAACATAAATCCTTATAAAACGCATCCTGATCATCTGATAGGTGAAGGGTAACTGGTAAATGAGCTATCAGAGCAACTGATAAATCTTTTAATAATATATAATTAAATTAGACTATCTGGACTTTGGTTTTTCTGCCTCACTTTTAATCTTATTTCACTGCTTTTATTCTAATTATCATAGATGCGCGAGCATTCTTAGATTTGATCTATATGCTATTTGGTGAATTGAAGCAAGCATTATAAATTTTTTTATTTTTATTATAAATAATAAGCACTAAAATTTAGCGGTTTTTCTGATAATTTTTTCAGGCTAACGAAGAATTTAATCCTAGGGCTAGTTCGAATCTTGATGTTTCGATTTCAAGAAAGTTTATTGCCTCACTCCATAACTAGACTTGCTTGTTCTAGCTTAAAGTCAATTCTTCTGCAATTGTTCGAGCAGAAAACATGCGTCTTTCACTTTTATTTATGCTAATCTAATATAGATAGGATATGATTTATTATGAAATCTGGCCTATAACCAAAATATTGATTAGGGATAAACTATTAGTGAATTAATTAATTTGACAGAAAGCCTTATTTTGATTACCCATAGATGTTTTTTTGTAAAATCATGAATGTTTATTAGTTGATTCTATCATATTTTATATATCATTAGCCAGTCACACTATTATTTAACTTGGTAAATTTACCATTGATGGGTGATTCAATCCTTGAAGATAAGATAAGTTTTAATCAAAGTGAATTACTGCAAGACTCTCAAGAATCATCAGCATCTGATTCAGCTCACTCTAATTCTTCATGCAGATTTCTTGCTGTAGACACTGAATTGCATCAAGACGCATGCGATCGTTATTCTGAAACAATTGATGTAAAAAGTGAAGATCCGAATAGTCCAACAGCAGACACACTAAGCGATAAAAAAAGTAGGAAAAATAATGATAACTATTCAAATGAAAACAAGAAAAAGAGGAAAATCTGGGCAGATTTGGTTGAAATTCATGATTCTACAAATTGAGAGATTGATGAGCTTATTGAAACAAGAAGTGATGCATCTAGACCAGAAGAACAAAAACCAGTCAGAAAGAAATCAAAAAATTCAAAAACCAATAAAAATTATAAAAGACTAATAGAAGAAGCTATGAAGCCTTTTATATGTATAAGAAATGGTATTGTCAAAGATAAGCCTCCAAACTCTAAGCATCTATTTCCATGTCTGATAAGGCATTTCCGAGGTTTTTGTGATAGTAAAAATAGAGCCTCAAGAGAAGGTAATTTAAAATATTGCTATGCTCTTGAATATTGTCTCTTTCAAGGTAATAATCGTGATACATTGAATACAATTGAGAAAAGCGAATACTTTAAGTCATATAGTGCGTCTGTATTGCAACATTTATTCAATACCAAATACATGAGAGTAGCTTTTTATTGCTACCTCAAATTTGTCTTTAAGGAATATGATTATATTCAATTGAGTGAAACTTATCATATTTATTGCTGCACGAGTAAAGTTCATTGTAAGGAATGCAAGGTCAAATGACTTTTATTTAAGAATTCTTTGATAGAAAGTTTCGCTGGTGATCAAGAAGTGAAAAAGTTTCTAACATTAATCAAAAAAAGCGATCTTTCTAAATTAGATCCTGATAAGTAAATTGCCGAATAAGGAAATAATAATTAATTATTTACGAATATTAAAAATATTATAGTTTTATAAATAAAAAGCATGATAAAAATATAAAAAATCGCTATAAATACCCCACTAAGATTTTCCACCCCACCAAAGTTGTATCCAGTCTTATATAAGATCCTATCTTTCACAGCTTACAAACATCATACGGAGCAATTGCCTACTAACGGGATCAAATTGCTTTTAAACTGCCATCGGAATTCCAAATAAAAATCTTTGAGCTCTTTCAATACTGATGAAGCAATTTCTTTGTTCCTTTCCCATTTACTTTTTTTTCTCTATACAGATACTCGAATAATACACTTAAAAAGCTCCAGTTTTTCTGGCTGACTACTTCATCTACACAAGACCATCCATTTGCATCTTTTATATGAAGATTTGCACCGCTATCAGCTAGCATTTCTACAATTGTTAAATATTCGCTTGATTTTTTGCAGAGCTTCACAGCCAGCATAATTGGGGTGTTCTGTGGAATTTATAATTTGAATTAAATTTCTGGGCGGATTGTGAAGGATTTGAGAAATCAGTGGAATTTGGCAGGCGTAGACAAGCGCGTGGAGGTAGAAAGGATGATGATAGATTATTCGTTTGAGGTCTATAGAATAGAGAGAACGATTCTTAGGCATTGGGATAGATCTTTCGAAAAAAAGGATGCGACTTGTTTGGTGTCTGTAAGCTGCTTTGTGTGGGATATTAGAGAGGTAGATGCAGAGACGTCGTCTGGTTGCACAGAATATTTGACCATTGTAGAATCAACATCAATTGACTCGCTCATGCTTCAATTACTCACTCATATTTATAACAATTATCCCATCAAGCTGGTGAAACCTAATTTTTATAATTAAACTAAAGCATGGGAGATTGAAACTCTCAAGATAATACTTTCAGCTGTACTGATCAAATTGAATTTCAAGAAGTTGTTGAGGAACCATTAACGCTCAATTCACCTATCATTAGAACTAAGTCCTGAATCTCTGATGTGGCAACTGAATTGTCTCATGAGGCATGTGACAATTACAACAATGAAATTTTTGAGAAAACCGAAGATCCAAATATTCCAACAGCGGATACTGTAACAAGTGAAGTTCCGCAAGATAAGCCAAAATTTAGTGAAATAATATCATTACCAAACCATCAGCCAGTATTTATTCAAGAGAAATTAAAAGATAATCAAAAAAGAAGCCGAAAAAATTATAATTCAGAAGGAGAGGCAAAGAAAAAAAAGAAAATTTCGGAAGATTCGGAAGAATCTACAAATTTTAAAATTGGCAACTTAGCTGAAACAGTTCCTGAAAAATCCAATATAAACGAGCAAATAATTGTTAGAAAAGAATCTAAAATTAATCCAAACTATAAAAGAATAACAGAGGAAGCTGTAAAGTCTTTTATGTGTATAAAAGGAGGGATTATTCAAGTATCTTCTCCAAGCCTAAAGAATCTATTTCAACGTATAATAAGGCGTTTTCGACAGACTTGCTGCAAGAAAATAAGAGATAAAACAGAAAATAATTTGAAATATTGATATCTTATTGATTACTGCCTCTTGCAGAGCGGTAATGATAAGAAATTGGATACTATTGAAAAAATGTTTCCATCATATAGCAGAGCTTGCTTGGAGTCATTATTTTTGTCTGTCTATATGAGGGTTGCATTTTATTGCTATCTTGAAATCATTTTTGAAGAATATGATTGCACTAAATTGAATAAAGTTTTGAAGTTTTTGTGTTGTACGAGCCAAGTGCATTGCGCGGGATGCAGAGATAAATGGCTTTTATTTAAAAAATCTTTGATAGAAAGCTTTGCAGATGACCAAGAAGTCAAAGTATTTTTAATCATAATCAAGATTGTTGATCTTCTCGCATTAGATCCTGATAAGCAAATAGCTGTTGAAGGAAATAATAATTAATTATTTAGTAATGACTAAACAATGAAACATTTTCTTATTAAAATCCAGCAATAAAATATATTTTTATTTGATGGTTCTTTGTGTAAATATATCCAATGGATAAATTTTCTGCAATCCACTTCATGGGATAGAAACACTTGCTTCATTTATTTTAATTAGAAGCCTACATTTTTATTTGCTAAAGCACTCATAAGAACATAATATTTAACCAAAAAATCTTACTTTAAAGCCAAAGATTTTTCTTTTTTTATTCTTGAGAAGTTATATAGACATATGAAATTAAAATTTAATTATTAAAAATTGCTTAATTTTATTATTTGATCTGAGGATATGAGGAATAGCATGCTATTACTATCTTGAAATAATTTTGAAGGAGAATGATGAGTCAAATGAACAACTTTTTTGCTGTAAGAGTCAATATAATTATATGGAGCATGAAAATTCCCTATATTTATTTTAGATGTATCTGTAAAAGTGTCTTGCTGATGAGAGCATGCTTACTAAATCGAATTTTTTAAGTCTATCCTAACAATCTGATGATTAAGATAAGTCAATAGCATTAATTAATAAATTGTTTAATAAATGATAATTAAATAGGATTATCTTAATTTTGGCGTTTCTGCCTCATTTCTTAATATTATTTTGGCTCTTTTTACACTATTCAGCATCGGTGTGCTTGCATGTCTCACACTCAATCTCTGCTTTTCACCTAAAAACGGAAGCTTATTTTTATCAAGAGATATCCTATTTTTCCTGACATCAGGTTTTTCTACAGGTGAATAACTCTTAGGCCAAATATTTACAAGTCCTGCCGAGTTAGGCGGTGACAGTAAACTGCTTCTCATAGTAGCAGAGTCCTTATTAATTCCTTTAAACCAGTCATATGATAAGGCTTCTTTAGCAGAAGGCCTTAATAGAGGACTGGCTTGGGTAAGTTTTATAACTACATTTATTGCTTGTCTTGATATATTTCCCCAATACTTATCAGAAAAACTTATAAAACAGTCTCTATTTCTTGCAAGAGTTTCTTTAGGAGACCCAGTTGAAAATGGAGACCTTCCTGATAATATAATAAATAGAATAATCCCAGCACTAAATACATCAACTTTTGAGTCGTAAGGGATTTTTCTTAAAATTTCAGGAG
>CATKHM010000899.1:2714-12910 GCA_949751825.1 Blepharisma undulans | reverse complement strand
AAGAATCTGAAGGGAATTTCGCAAATTACATGTATGACAGAGAATCCATAGGAGATATAGGATTAGCCAGAATCAATAAAGAAATCAAAGCTCTAACTCGAAGCTTACCTTGTGAGCCAAGTGGCTCGATTTTTGCAGCAGTCAACCAAAGCAATCTAAGCATGATAGAAGTTCTTATATCAGGCACTGAGGATTCTCCATATGAACATGGGCTATTTTTATTTGATTTAAAGCTGCCTCAGGATTACCCCAGCAATCCTCCACAAATGAACATAAAAACAACAGGTTACGGATCACTCAGATTTAACCCTAATTTATATGACTCCGGATACGTATGTTTGTCTATCATAAATACTTGGGAAGGCGACCCAGAAGAAAAATGGAACCCAACTTATTCTACTCTTTTGCAAGTGTTTTTATCAATCCAAGCCCTCGTCATGAATAAAGATGTACTGCAAAAAGAGCCTGGATATGAAGGGTATGATAGTGATTATCCAGATAATTTGCAGTATAGAGCAATAGTGACTTACGGAAACATCAAATATGCTATGACTGAGATGATAAGAAACCCTCCAACAGAATTTAAAGACATAGTCAGAAAACACTTTTTACTTAAAAAAGACAAAATATTGGAAACTGTTGAAAAGTGGAAACAAGAAGCAGCCAAAATTGAGATGCCTATCACAAATGATATCGTTTTAGCTCATAATCCTGCAACAGTGCAAGAATTTAGCTCAACTGGAGTTGTGGAATGCTTTGATAGAGCTATTGAAGAACTCAAAGCCGAGTTAATAAATCTTAAATAGTTAGAAAAGATTAACATAATTACTGCTCTTTATTTTCTTTTGTAAATTTCGATATTTGCCATGATCCAAAACAAACTACACATGTGAGCAAGAAAAATGCAAGAATTATTGCTGCTAAGATGCCTATATATAAAAAGACAACAAACAGCGTAAAAGCATGACCTTCAGGGAAATCGTCCTTACACTCGTCATAGTCTTCGAAAATCCAGACAATTCCGACTAAAATTCATAAAAATATAAAAGAGTGTATCATAGAGTTTAAGGCGATATAAAATGATCCAGCCCCAGAGCGTTTTTTGATTGAGGTTGCGACTGCTTCGATGAGAATTAAAAAAATCACGTGGAACAGAAAAACAGCAGATAGCACGTAAAGCCAGAGGCGGATTGGCCGTTCACAGTCATCATCATATAATAGTAAAATCACGATCCCCACGATAGCCTATATAGGATTTACGAGAATTCCTTCAAGTAGAGAGGATAATAATGCAAGCCTGGTACGATAGTGCTTTTGTTCAGGGATATCTTCAGCTTGGATTAGACGGTCTTCTTCGCTCATAATAATTAATAATCCGTTTTTTGTATAGAGGGAAAAATTTTATCAAATTTCAAATATAATCATTGTGAAAAAATAAGGTCAAAACAAGATTTATGATAAAACATATGAAAATAAAGAAATTTCAATGAAAATTTGTGAGGGATATATAAATGGAAGAACTTGTAGCTGAAGCATGGAGCTTTTCCAAGAGTTTTGATAAAACAGCATCAGGATCAGCATATCTTGAATCCCAAAGCCACAAAATTCTTGCCACAGTGAATGGGCCTAAAGAGTATTACGAATTATCAAGCAGTGAGGAATACGTTCGTCATTCACAAGCCACATTGCAAATTGATTCAGCTCATTCACAATTTATTAAATCCGCTTTTGAATCCACGATACTTGTTGATAGATATCCTAAAGCAGTCATTGAAATAAAAATTCAGATAATTGAAGGAAAAGAAAGTACTGCTTTACCTTTGATGATCAATGCAGCGACTTTATCGCTTTTGGATGCTGGAATTGAGATGAGAGATACACTTGTTGCTTGCTCTGCAGCGAAAATTGGAGAAAAAATCGTGATTAATCAAGAAGGGAGCCCACAAGTAATTGTGGGGTATTTAGTTAATACAGATGAAATTGTGCTTTTGCAAGAAACTGGAAGTATAGACCAGGATAGATTGGCTCAGCTGCTAAGAGCTGCTATAGATTCTTGCAAAACTTTCTTTAATCATATACAAAATAATTTTAATTAGCTTTTCCATATAATTTTGGATTTTTTTCATATTTTCTCAGCAATTTCCATATTTCATAAATTTAAACTGCTAAGCGTTTTTTAGCACAAAAATCATTCAAACTCATTAATTTTTCAAATTTTTCAGATCAAATCAAAGTTTTATACTTATATCTGCTCAACCATTTCTAATCTTTAATTAAATATCTTAAAATTCTTTCCTCTTGTCAGTTATTTAGGTAAAAATTTCTCATTCTTTCCTTTTATGTTTTCCCTCAATTTCACACGTGTATGTTGAGTTAAACAACTCAGTAACAAAAAAATGGTAATAATTATGTCTGGTGCAGTTCAATCTGAGGTTATGCATATCCTCCCAAAACGTAAACGAGGTCCACCTCCTACTTTAAAAATGCCTACTCTACAAGTCTCTGAAGTCCCAGCAGCTCCAACTACTAACACAATAATACAAATTTCACCAAATTTTTACATATCAGGCTACAATTCAGCAACAAATTCTGAAAGTCTTGTCTCAGAAGGAATAACTCACATTTTAAACCTTGTGGGAGAAGAAAAGTGTCCAAATCGGTTCCCTGGCAGATTTACTTACAAAAATTTGAAAATCCCTGACAACCCAAAAATCGATATCCTTTTCTTCATATATTTTGCAATTGAATTTATTTCATCTGCAATTGAGCATGGAGGAAAGGTGTTAGTGCATTGCTTGCGAGGGATATCAAGAGCACCTACTATTGCTTGTGCTTTCTTGATGCATTCAGAAGGGATTGGAGAATCAGAAGCTTTTCGGAGAATTAAAAATCTGCATCCATTGGCTGATCCGAACTTGGGATTTATGTGCCAATTGAGGATGTTTAGAGAAAGAGAAGAAAGAAAAATGTTCAGATACTCGGAAAAATACGATATGTTTATTAATGCTGGTGGGAATGGGAATTTGGAGTTGATGATTGACGATGATGTTCTTACATTAATGAAAAGAGAAAACTGCAGGGGAAGAGAAAATGATTGCGGAATAGAGTGTGCAAGGCTGTGGGAGAAATTTAACGGGAGGCAAGCTTCCCAAATACAAATCCAGTAATTTTGTATAATAAAATTTTTCATATGAAAATAATGAGCAGATATAAATAAAGAGCAATAAACTTGTTGAATTTAAAATATGTATTTGAATTGGTATCTTGATATTAGTTTTAGTTATTGTTACTATTCTAACTTTATAATAAATAATCTAAAAACGGATACTAATATTTAATTCAAAAAGCTAGTTAAGCGGAATAATTATATAAAAAGCACAGCGTGCTCTCAAGAAAAATCAAGAGAGATTATTAGACTGCTGAGTTGAGCATATGAAGATTTCTGATGGTTTCGCTGATATGAAAAGAAGAAAATTACTATGCAAAGCTTATGTTTGCGAGATACAGATATTGAGATAATTAAATTTAAGGAAGTCATGCGTCATCTAATCTCATATGAGTAAAGCTGTTTCTTCTGTTTTCAGTAAATTTCTTTATGCTCATTCTATAAAAATGATTCACTTTACTTCCTTTTTCTTCCCAACTCACTAAAATTTAAATCAACTATAATCTCTTCCAAATTAAACCTATCTATATTTTATCGACAAATTCATATCGATTTTATATCTTGTAATATCTAGTCGTTTATTACCAGAAAATATAATCCAATGGTGGTCTTCATATTCTGGAGCTTCTTCTCTCTGGTATACAGCTGCAGAATATCTTGCCACCCTAGCTGCTTAGAAAAATCCTTATGCGATCTTAAATGTGAATGTCTTGAAAAATCAGATATAACAGAGGCGTTTTCGGTGGATTTTAAAGATAACAAGATTAACTTTCGAAATGTGACAGATGAAGATGTTAAATGGTTTGAGGAGAAGATGGGGTGTAGCCTATATTGTTTAGAAGACTGTAATAAAGAAAAGAAACTCTTTGATTGTTTTAATGTTTGTGGCTGCAAATCTTATTTAATTCCTACTCCACCTGAAGAAACAAGCAATAATAATACAGCTGAAGAAACTTTGCCATCTGAATCAACTCTTTTTGCTTATTCGAATCCGCCTACAATTCCTATACTGAATGTAGACCAAGCTGGAGTAGATCCTGACTGTCGAAATTTATGTAATGAATTGTGCCTTGGGAAAGATCCAAAAACATGCATCCCTCAATGCCTTGAGAAATTTTGTGGTATAAAAACTATTGACACAGAGCAAAATAGCATAAATAGCGAAATAGGTATAGGATTTGGGATTATAGCAATTGCTATTATTGCTTTCAGACAATTAAGAGCAGGAAGAAGAAATGAAATTTTCAATGGATATATTAAACTTTAAGCTAAATTTAATAAGAAATTCTCTTTATCTTAAAATTTCAGAGTTTTGCGATATTTTTTCCATGATTTTTAGAAAAGTCTGATGAGAGTTTTGGATTTCTGGAAGTGCCCACATTGATTTCTTCCAGCGAATTATATGTGGGTAAATAGATAAATCTTCTCCGATAAACCTCAATTGAACAATCTCACAAAAACACGAAATATCTGCTATTGACAAGCTTTCAGTCCCAGCTAAAAATTCATTTTTTTCAAGTTTTTTATTCAAAAATTCCAAAGTATTCAATTTAATCTCCCCTAAAAATTTCATCACATCTTCTGATGGTTGATACCCCATTATCCTAGGCATAAATCTGCTGTATTCCAAATATCCATGAATCCCTCTCCTTACATTATTATGATGCCAATGAAGATAAGAATTAATTTTCGCTCTAATTATCAAATCTTGAGGAAGCAGCTTATCATTTGGCCTATATTTATCTATCAAATATTCCATAATTGCATGACTTTCATATAATGCAATATTGCCATCTAGAATAGCTGGCACAGTTCCTGCTTCAAAAAATTTTAAATATTCTTCTTTTCTCGTATCTCTATGTGCTCTCGTTTCTACAATTTCTACAGGGATTTTTCCTAACAAAAATACAGTCAAAACAGCCCGACTTGGCTGGGATAAGAAATCCATATACAGCTTTGTGATCATTTACAATAAATGGCTGACGCAGATTACATCGAAAGAGAGCACATAGAAGCGACAGCAGATGGTACCTTTAAAATCACAACCCACATAAAAATCCAAAACAAGACCGTGATTACCAACCCAGATATCGAAAGACGCAAAACTTTGCCAAAATTCGGTGACTGTAAAACTCTAAATAAAGGAGACATTGAAGGATCCATAAATATCGAAGAAAAAGAAGTTTTCCTACAAAAGTCATCACAAGTAAGAGCTGAAGAAAACATTACAAAATTCAATTTGAATAGAGCACACAAAGAAAAACTCGATGCTTTGGCAAAGAGGGAAAGAGCCATTATGTCAGGGGAAACGGAAGAACAAAAGACAAGAAGACCAATTATGACTGAAAGAGAAGAATTCAGCGTAAAAGTGTCAAATTTACCTGAAAATATTGACCAGGATGTACTTCAGAATTTGTTTAACACTGCTGGAAGAGTGAGGAAGGTGTTTATCCCTAGAGGAAGAGATGATAATTTGCCAAGAGATTTTGCGTTTGTCCATTTTGATACAAAAGCGGAAGCTGAAAAAGCTATAAAACAGTTTAAAGATTATCCGCTTGGGCATCATATTTTGAGTGTGGAAATGGCTGATAGAAGAAACCAGAGAAGAAATCCACCGATGAACAACAGAAGAGGAAGGAAATAAGAAATTAATATTTAGGCTTAATAAACACTTTGGCTTCTGGTGGGATGGGGTGTGTAGAACTAGAAGAGTTCTCATCTTCTTTCCAGATCTTGATGGTTTTGTCACATTCAGCTGTGATAAGTCTAAGACCAGATCTATCGAAACATGTAGCAAAAATGCCAGATTCACAGCTCAGTGATCCAGGCTGCACCTGTGTTTGGATATTTTGAAAATTGTAGCCAGATGAATAATCCCAAAAAGATAAGACTCCGTTATCTCCTCCTGTGACTAGCACGTTATCTTCATTTATAGCAATATCATTGATTATTGACCCATTTCCTTGAAAATTTCTCAAAAATTCACCTTCTGGGCATTTTCAAAGCTTCAGATTATCAGCTGCAGCTGATATAAATGCATAGTCTTCGTGATGGAATTTTACAGCTCTAATAGCCTTTTTGTGTCTTGTTAGAGTATTCATACATCTTCCAGTTGATAAATCCCACAGCTTTATAAAGGTATCTGCAGAACCTGTAATTACTTGTGGCTCAGGAGCTTGGGAAGCGACATCCCAAACAGTTCCTGTGTGTCCTTCAAGCACCATAACTTGAGATTTCGTCCTAATATCCCAGACTCTGCACGTGCAATCTCTACTCGTACTAAACAGCAAATCCAGAGTAGGGTGTATTGATAACGAATAAACTCCATTCAAATGCCCATGATAATGCCTGATAATTTTATTATATTCCAAATCCCAACAATTTATTGTCTTATCTTCACTGCACGAAAACAAATACGAGTGCCTTTCACTTGCGACTAAATCTCTAACAGCATTGATATGTCCTACAAGGGAAATCTTTAATTGTCCACTGGCCAAATCCCACACTTTTATCATTCGATCATTGCTACCAGTAGCAAACCAGCTGTTTGTAGGATCAACTGTGATGCAGCGTACCCAGCCTTGATGGCCACTTATAACTCTCATAAGTTTCCACTGAGGATGCCATACCGGTTCTATCGTTTTCAGTCTGAGATTTAAATGCTTGTCTTGGAATATAGCCAATTGTGAAGATTTTGATTCCTCTTCTCTTCTGCGGAGCAAAGATTTTAACGAATCTATGTCTGTATTAGGATTATAGCTTGGGTTTTCAAGCTTCTTTTCTTCGATTTTTCGCTTTTTGATCACATCTTCTACGACATCGGGAATTCCTCGATAAAAGGAGCGGGATTTTGTGTCGTTTATCAAAGTATCGATATCTCGAGGCCTTTTAACTCTTGCACCTTGATTAGCTGCAAATAGACAGTATGTTCTTTTTAGATTGTCGCTAATTAAATCTTCCATTGAGGCTATGTTTTAGTATATATTTCATATATTTCTAATAAATATGACTCACTCAACTTCGCAATCTTTGTTGACAACAACTGATAGCGAAATTGCTATAAAAATCAACTGTCTCAGAGAAGAGCAGAAAGCTTATGAAGCCCAAGAACGCTACATAGAAGCTGAAATGATTATCCAAAAAATTTCTGAATTGAAACAAAGGTATAAAAAAGATCAAGTTTTGGAGCTAAAATCCAGACAGGTCGAAGAAAAAGATATGGTAGAAAATAATTACCAAGCAGAGTTGGCTGAGTTTAATATGCATTGAAATTCTCTTATAAAAGAATACATTGAGAAATGTAATGAGCAAGAAACCAAAATGATGCAAAAGCATAGAGAACAGAGTAAAGCTGAGAGGGAAAGGCTGGAAAAAAGTATATCAAAAAATTATAAACCTAGCGCACAGTTGCTTAATTTAATTAAATGCAAAGAAAAGGCTGTTCTTGCGCAAAAATATATTGAAGCTGACAGTTTATTGAGACAGGTTGAAGAAGAAAAAATATATGAGCATGATCGATATTTGGAGGCAAGAAAAAATAAGATTGATCAGCATATGGGGAATTTTGAAGCAAAGGCAGAGAGGGAAGCTGAAAATTTGAGAAAAAGGTTGAAAACTGGGTTAGATGAGCTAAATAAGCAGAAAGCCAGAGAAATGAGCATAATTATTAAAAAATATGAAAATCTTAGAAGAGATCTAGCAAATGCACAAAGTATTGAGGCCAATAATAAAGAAAGAAATGCCACAACAGCTGGGAGAAACAGAGGGAATCTAACTTTTAGAATGCAAAATAGAAGTTTAACTGCAACGCCTGTAAGACTTTCCTTAAGTCCTAATAAGAGAATGCATGCAAGCACGCTAAATTAGCATAAATAAAAATAATTAATTTTTTGTTTTAATTTACTAATTTTCTCATATCGAATTTTATAATGGTTTATTGCTTATCATATCAACTAAAATATTCATTTAAATGGACTATCGTAAACATCTAGATGAAAACTTTACTCTTTTTCATAATCACTTTAAACAAAGATCCAAATAAATTTCTTATTTGCATTCTATAGTTTAGGGGTACTTGAAATTATAGAATCATCAACCAAAAAATGACATATCCTGCTTTACTTCACAATTCTGATATAATTTTTCATACTTTTAAAAATTAAAAATTATTTTTGTAGAATGCTTAAATTAATAAGAAACTTATATTGATTTTTGAGATCAGTTTGATTAATCATTATAAAAAATTCTATTATGCTAAATATACGATTTCGTATGGATTGTGTAAATATACTACATCGTATTTTTGCAAAGAGTATTTTATATATTCTTCTTCATCACGAAATCTTTTTGGATTTTTTTTTAATTCTTCAGCGAAAAATCTTGCAAAATATTGACCGATTTCTATTGCTCGAATGTCATGGCTTATAGTAGAAAAGAAGAATTCATAAGCTGGCTTTTCTGGGTGAAACATGAATCCATAAAATGGATATTTTACGCCCTCTACTAGAACAATGTTCAGCTTACCTTCACGATCCTTTGAATAAGCAACTGGTCTGAACATTTTTTGTAAATTGCGGTATTCTATATAAAAATTACTTAAATAAGTAGTTGGGCTTATCCCTTTTCCATGATTTTCAAAGGTAATATTAGCTTTACTCATAAAATCAAGCATTTTTGGATCAGCGTTTTTCAGAAGCTTTGAAAATGGAGCAAATTCATTGAATAATAAGTTTGATCTATATCGAGTGGAATTGAATTTTTCCAATATATATTCGTTTGCTGCATAAATAAAAAGAACTTCAAACCCTAAGCATGTTCCAAAAATTGGAAAATATTCTCCATTGTCATTTTTCTCTATTGCTTTTTTTATCATATAAATGACTTTTTTCATGTATTTGGTATATTTCATTACACTGTCATCACTTTTAGAAACAAGAAGTGTTTTACCTCCTATTAAATGAATTCCTTAATATAAAATACCATTAATCTTTGACATTATGAAATCAATTTCTTTATATGTTGAATTGTTCCAGATAGGCACAGGTCTGATCCCAGCCGATTCTATGTGTTTAACATAAGTTCCAGAGATAAACATAGAATATGACGAATTAGACTGAGCGTCTCTTTTTTCTATTGGTGTCGATAATATGCCCATTGTAGGATAATAGCCAGATTCTACATTATCTTCTTCATAGTCATAACATGAAGCAAAATTTATAAAGAGAGCAAGCAATAGGACGTGAGTTTTAAAGCTGAAATAATGCATGAGTAGTTTGATTTATCTAAAATATATGGTTTTCACTTGAAAAGCCCATATTTATATGATATCAATTAAGGTTTTAAAAATTCTAGAGATTATTAATTAGATGATTAATATAATATATTTTCAACAATTAAATGGATAAGCCTACAGAGAGTCAAAAGAAACGTGACCTCAGATTCTCGATTAAAGTACTTCATGAAAATCAGACTTTACAACAAAAAATTTCTTGCACTTTATTGTACGAGAGTTGCCCTTTTATAAAGCAGTCAGGAGAAGCTATCCGTATACCTGATCAAGGCCATCATACAATCTATGTTAAATATTTTGACTTAAAAGAATATTCTAAAAGCTCATTTCAATATAGCCACAAAGCAAGACAAATTTTGTGAAAAATTGATCAGACCATAGAAGAAGATATGTTTAAGGAAAGTAAAAAAGACATGGATTCAAGTTCGATTGAAGAAAATAAATCTCGAATAAGCACTGAAAGCATTGGGGAGTATATGCAAGTTGAAGATGAAAATGAGAATAAATATGAAGAAAATAAAAGTTTGACGTCTTCTTCATTATCATCATTGACTAGCTCAGATAGTGATATGCCTTTAACCCCCATTTGTTAACAAGCATCAAATTTTTGAAAAAAATAGCTATCAAAGTTGAAGCTCTATTGAAAATAGAATTTTTGGAATTGAAATTAAATCGAAACCTTTTTATTATTTTACTTTAGAAGAGTGTATTTACACTATAAACCCAAAAGCCTTGTGTATT
>CATKHM010000898.1:0-12911 GCA_949751825.1 Blepharisma undulans | reverse complement strand
ACTTGTATTGTTCCAGGATTCAACACATTTTTTAATTGAAAGCTGATAACTCCGCTAGTATAGATGTTTGAAAACGCATTAGTTATATATAAATATTTGGAGCCTTCAACTTTGCATTGAGCATTGGCGCTGAGTCCCGATATTATATTGTAGCATTGACTGATCGCAGAATTAGTAAAGGAAATTTGAGAAGGAGCAGTTATCTCAATCGCTCCACCTTGGGGAATTGGATCAGAAGGCTCAAATGAAAATGAATAGGTCGTATTTGCGTTTATCGTATAAGATAGTGGAGTAATAATAACGTTTTTAATGTTTCCTGATGTTGATTGTAATGTATAATTCGTTGAGGTTTCACAAATCAACCCATATGTGCTGGTTTCAATAAGCACATTGATTGACCCAGTAGTTTTCGTAGAGGAAGGATTTATTATGTTAGAAATTTCAAACTGAATTGTTGATAAAGCAGCTATATAGCTTGTAAAGCCATTGGTTATCGTGATAATATTATTTGAGACACTTGAACTCAAGCTATAAGCAATTCCATAGACACCATCAACATAGTAGTCATCAGTGACGATAAAATCTAAAGGGAGTGACACTATTAAGATACTACTTGAAGGCACAGGATTTGAGCATTGAATGCTAAAAGACATCGTTGTGGCCTGATTTATTTGTGTTTGCTGCAGTGACAAAGAAGAAATCGTCAAAGTGTTTGGCAGAGTAACTCCTACAGAAAGCCCTGAATAATATTCAACAATTCCACTGTTTAAAGAAGTGTACACTGAAAATCCTGACATTACATCTGTTGTGGGGGGATTTAAAATCCCATTTGCAAGGATCTGTATCTTGCCTGCTGCAGATGAGCTGCCTTTAATTGATAAAATTCCATTCGAGCATATACACGTCGAACTTATCAAAAAATCTAAATAATTCTATACTGGTAACTCCTGTGCAAGTGATAGCTCCATTGCAGAATTGTGTTAAGCTAACTTGCGGAGGATTCAAATTTTGGTTTCAATAAGGAAATTTTATATCAACTTCTTGAGTAACTTGATAATTTGTTTCTAAATTAATGGTTCAGGTTGATTTAACTCCAGCTGTCTGAGATCCTGGTGTAAGTGAAGCACTGTTTAATGAAATATACTCATAAGTCATTATCATATTTGAACTCACGTCATCAAGTATATTGTTAGATGCTGACAAGGTATAAATTATGAAAGAACTTGATGTAACTGCTGATAATGGGTTTGTAACTTGATTTATAGTAAAAGTTATCGGACTTCCGCTACTGCCACTGCTGGGAAAACAATTTGTAATCAAAACGTATTGGCTTGAAAATGAGCATTTTACTGATGATGGAGAAGAGACGCCTGTGATAGAGCATTGGTTTGTTCCAGAGGGCAGTTGGGTAAAAATTGATGGAAAAATCACTTTTATTGAGCCACCGCTTGGAATAGTTGTGATTCATTTAATTGCAAAAGTGTAATCAGCGGCTTGTCTTATGGTTTTTGTTGACGCATTTATAGCAAATGTTGCAATTGATACTCCAGATGCAAGAGAAAACAGAAAAAGCATGATTGTAACACTCTTGATCATGTAATATTTTATCTCTGAATTTCATAGACATAGCTTATTAAATAAAAGACTAATTATTACGCATACAAAATCAGGTTTTCTTAATAAAACCTTATATCTGAAGGAATTCCTGCATAATCTCCAATTCCAAACATCCATGACATTTCTTGAGGCCCAATAGCTTTTGCCTTCTTACACATTAAGCATACCCTTTTCATAGTAGTGCTCCTTCCATCGTTATAAGTATTCAAAGAATGCTTTACAGTTTCTTTGAAATCATTTGCTTTAATCTGCAAAGTTTTGACTATATCTAGAGCTTTATGGACCTTAATATTATTTTCAGCAATTTTTAGTCCTGATAAGTTCAATCTGCTGCCTGATGTCAGATGAATTTTCTTGTTTAACCTTTGAGATAACAAGAAATTGAGGTTGTAGAGCAGAATATTCATATCCTCTTCTACTACATTTAGACTTTCCATCAAAGAATCCCAATTTTTCAGAACAGGGATAATCTGTTCAGGTAGTTTATTCCTTGAAGTATCATTTAAAATTACAAATGGTGCAGAATTTTGTGTTTCTGTGATATAAGGATTCATTACTACTAGAAAAATGTTTACCGCAGTTGGAAGTGAGCAAGACCGTATATAAAGGTAAGAAAGGCATCGAATAAATTCTTTTAAATGCAAATCAAAAGAGGATATTTTTTCGAGAAATGTATTGAGTTTTTGTCCAACTACTTTATAGTCTTTGTCGATTACCTTGTTTTCTATTGGATTGATTCTAAAGATATCGGTGATTTTTTCGGGGTTCACCATCAATATTAATTGAGTTTTTTTAATAAAAGTCAAATTCTTCCATGCCTCTTCGTCTGGAATTCTGAAGGCATTTCCGCCATCGCTCAACGAGAGAATGTTAGAGGTATTTCCAATTTTTTGGGAAATGTAGTCTAGTATTTGTTTATAGCTGTATCCTGTGCTAATATTGAATAACTTGCCATTATAAAGTACTGTCAATTCACAATTTGAATTTGTGCTAGCTATGCACCCCATTTAATATATATGTGGAGTATTCCATTTAATGCCAAATAGATGAATAGTTTTTTTATCAGTTTTTTTGTCAATTATAAAATGACTAAGGCAAATACCAAATATTTATAATTTTTTATAAATAATCTGCTTCATTTTTATTCTTTAGAAATTTACGATTATAACTCTTTGATTTAATATTAGTTTATTATATTTGAAACAATAATGCTTCTCAGTAAAAATTAATAAATTAAACAAAAAAAATATTCAACAATATGAATCGTTTTGAATGCTTGATTTATTATTGATTTATTAAATATGTTTATAATTTACTAGTTTTATAATTTAGGAGTTAAATATAAGCAAAGATTCATTTTTATTTAGATTTTGTAATAATTATCACCATGGAAACAATCCCTAAATCTGTATGTGAGAAAAAGAACAAGCCCGTTTTCCTTGCAAAACTTGGAAATGTTATGTCAGTTCAGCCGAAAAAGTTTGATCCTAGCACTTACACACTTGAAAATCCTGTTATGTATACAGACGAGCAAGGAAAAAAGCAAGTAAAAGGCTGCTATCTGGGAAGCTACATCAGATGGAGGCAAGACGAGAATGGTCAAATGCAAAGCAACGCAAAACTTGTAAAATGGGAAGATGGGAGCTACACCATGTTTATCGGAAGCGATGCATTTGAAGTAACTCAGACTGAGAATCCACACACTTTCAGCTACTTAAGAATCAAAGATATGTATGTAGAGCAGCAAGAAGCTTCAAACAAGCTTATGTTTAAGCCATGCTCCATCAAGCACCAATCTCATATCAGAAAACTTGAAAGCACCTTGAACCCAACCAAAACTATGCAGGTAATTCACAGCTTTGCAAATCACGAGCTAAAGAAGAAGCATCTCGAGCAGCAAATCGAAATGAAAATAAGAGCAAAAGAAAAAGAAGACCAGAAAAAAGCAAGCCAGGAACTGAATGAAGATTTCATAGAAGAAGGAGCGTCTATAAGTGAAGAAGAGGATATTGAAAATTTCACCAGTAGCGAAAACAGTAGCATGGATGAGGATGAAAACGTAATCTAATGGAAGAGAAGAAATCCATAAAAATGTTCGCAATTAATTAGCATACTTAAATTTAATCTTTTCCCTATTTCTTTAAACAGATTGCAATAAATAGTAAATGGAAGAGTTCTGGGACAGTCTTGTAAAAGCACTGGGTCAAGTGGAAAAAGCAAGCCAAATCAAAGACGTTAAAGCCTGTGCTTTGCTATTAAGGCTACTGCCTTCATTGCGTCGATCAGCATCTATTAAATCTATTGCTAATGCTTACAAAGCTTATTATGGCAGAGATCCAGCATGGGGACAGTCTTCTTCCTCATCTCAGCTACCTTTTTCATCCCCTGAAGCAGAAGCCTTTCTCAATATTTTGATTTGCATGGTCTTGGTAAAGCAAAACCTTGTCAATGATAGTAAGCAGATTGCTTCAGAGCAAATTGAAAAGCACCAAGCTCACACTGCACAGCCTTTTGTTGCTAAACTTTTCTATTATTTAGCTCTTTCATGTGAAATAAAGCAAGATCTTGATGAAAAGCCATTTCTGGACTGGTATAGACAAGCTTGCCTAAGGCATGACAATTTTATTCAAGCTACATTGATCAATGTGATTCTGCGCTTCTTTTTATTGAAAAATAAGGTACAACAGGCACAAGACTTCGCTGACAGAACAGGATTTCCTGATAATGCGCCATATGCTGAAATTGCAAGAAATCAATACTATTTAGGCAGAATAAATGCCTTGAGACTCAACTATGCAGAAGCTTTAAATAGAATAATTCAAGCACAAAGAAAAGCTCCTGAAAATAGTGGGGCAGGGTTTAAGTTAGCAGTGGAAAAACTAAAGGTGGTAGTTCAGTTACTGATGGGTGAAATCCCTGTCAGAAAAACATTGGTAGGATATAAAGGACTTGGAGCATATGTTGACTTAGTAAGAGCGGTCAGATCTGGAGAGCTGGAAAGATATAATCAAGTTATTACAACTTATCAAAACTCGTTTAATGAAGACATGAATCTTTCACTTGTAGCAAGGCTCAGACACATTGTGATTAAAGCCGGGCTAAAAAAGATTAACATTGCTTATTCAGTGATCTCACTAAAAGATATTGCTCACAAGCTCGGGCTACCTTTAGCTGACACTGAATTTATTGTTGCAAAAGCTATTAGAGATGGGGTCATTGAAGCTACAGTGGATCATGAGCATGCAGTTCTGAAATCAAAAGTATTGGAAGATGTCTATAGAACCAATGAACCTCAGCATGCTTTTCAGAAAAGAATTTCTTTTTGTATGGATTTAAGAAATGATGCGGTGAGAGCAATGCAATTCCCTCAAGAAAAGAAAGTTTCAGAGGAGTATAATAATGAAGAAGTGGAAATTGAGTTGATTGAGGAAGATGATGATTTTTAATAATCAAACTTATTTTATGAAATCTTCATGATAATTATGTTTTAAAATTGCCCGTATAAATCTATAAAAGAATTTTTAAATTTCAAGTATTAAATTTTTAACAGCACATCTTTTCATGTCAGAAAAACCAATAAAGCAATTTTCTTCTTTTTCAATCCTTAAATTTTAATACTCTTTATTTGGATCTATTATCAGTTTCGGGAAGTTTGAGTCTTTCTTAAAGAAAGCATTTGCTTCATCTAAAATTCTATGTGACCTGATTTTTATAGTAAGAAGTGATTTAGTGAATGCTTTTGCCTTTACTTCATTAGATTTTTCTTTTTGCAACCTTATTATATATCGATCTTTTCTTAAAGATCTCAACGGAACTTCATCGTCATTCTTTTGATTGACAATAAACGAGCATTCTCTATAAGAATTATGTCTTCTTTTGCGAATTTTCTCATTTTTAGCACTTTCCAATGTAATAGAAGATACAAAATTATCAAATCCAATCCCGATGAGTGGCTTTTCTTTTGGATTTATCTCATTTAACCTTTCTTTATTTCACCTTAAACATGAATTTGACCTTTTTTCCTTAGGCGTTCTTAGAATATGTCTGCTACTTCTTTGAGAAAACTGCCTATTGCTTAACGATTTGATTGATCAACATGAAGATAATTTATCTTTTTCGAAATCCATATTTTATTAAATCAACTAAATTAACTGTACTCTCAGGAATTGATTGATAAACTCTAACAATTCGTAAGTATGAGAGCGATGCTCGTTGTAATCAGCAATCATAGCATCTGCTGTTTCTTTAGTAATCATCCCTTGGCGGACTTGTTGGCCGATGTATACGACTTCATACATTCTACCTATAAAGTTTGGGTGTCCTTGGATTCCCAACCATTTATTTGTTATGCCGTATATTTCGTTTGGGCTGCTTTCTGAAAATCCCCACCTTTCGCATCTTTCTGGGATTTTTACAATGTTATCCCCATGTATTTCAATTAGCCTGTATTCATCTCTTGTATCGAAAAATTTATTTCTGAATTCAGGTGTAGTTCTGACGGTTTCACATTTAAAGATATTTTTATTTGGGATTTTCTCAACTTTTCCACCAAAAGTTTCTGCAATTACCTGGGAGCCCAAGCAAATTCCAATTAGTTTGATATGAGGATACTCTCTATCAACTTTTCGTAGAAATGCTTTTAAGTTGTCCATTCAGTCATGGGTATCATAGGCTGAGAATCTACCTCCTAAAATGATGATTCCTTTTAATGATTGAAGCGCTTGCTCAGAAGGAAGCTGGTTAAGACTTGCACAGTAGTGCTGCCATTTTTCAAATGGCCTCGCAAACATGCTCGAAGACCAAGCCTCAACGAATTTTGCCATTGGCGAGTAGTCGGCAAAATGCAAAGTCGCGTAATCGGGGTGTTGTATTACAACTGGAAGTGGGTATGCTATTGTTTCATTTCTCAAAGCTTTTCCTAAGTAATTAAACTCGAGAGATCGGCTTCAATTGACTCTCATGATCCTTTCATGCCTAACGAAATGATTATTTTCTCCAGGCATCGTAATCCCTTGAGGAACCTCCCGGATCGGAACATAAATTCGTGTATCATCTTCTAAGTGGGAAAAATAAGTGATATGAACCATTACTGACTTGGTTTGCTCATGATGAGACCCATTAACTGTATCCCATTCATCTTGGGTATAAGTTTTTATTCCATATCACTCAGTTATTGCACGAGCTGCTGCAATGTGGACTCCAAGTTCATGCTCATTCATTTTATATTCCAAAGGTCCAAAGAGGAAAATGCGATTTTCCTGGCAAAGGTAAGGGACGACGTTTAAATCCATCTTGGCTATGAAAACTGATTATTATTACTATATAATTCACCTGCGAAATAAATTTTAAAAATGATTTAATCAGTTTAGTATCATCTCCTGATAGATTCTTAAATGCTGTCGAGTTTGTAAGGAAAATGATATAAATTATAATAAATCAATTATTTGATGACGTCGACTAAACTTTTTTTTGATGTTTTGATGGAGCGAAAAAATCGTTAATTTCTTTAAACAAAAGGCTAGTATTTTTATATATCCTTATTAGTAATTTTTTATATAAGCAAGTTAAAACCAAAATAGCTAATCAATTCAACATTTCAATATATTATTTAAAATTCAGAGGCATTCAGCATTTTCAGTACTCCCTTTATTTAAAAGGAATAAAATTTTAGATTAAATCTTAAAAAATTTCTAAACCTATGTGTTCTTTTTAAGCAAATAAAAATAAATATGCCCTCCTTGCTTTCGCTCCTCAATTTCAATTTTAACTGGTGCGGCTTCAATAATTTTTTTAATATTTGTGCATTGATCATAGCCAAACTTGAACAAGTTTTCATATCTATATAGTTGCAAATGAATATTAGTTAGAACTCCATCTCCTCTTCCTCTATCAAGAATTAAGATTGTTCCATTTGGCTTGCAAACTCTTATCATTTCTTTTATAACAGCATTTGGGTTATCAGTGCTGCTTAATACAAAAGTAGCTACAACCGTATCGAATAATTCATCAGAAAATGATAAACTTTTAGCGTCCATTTCAGCTAAAGTTATGTTTTTTAATTTTCCTTTTGGCTTTGCACTGCATTCTTTCAGCATTTCAGAACTTCAATCAATTCCAAAAATTCTTACACCTCTGGGATAGTATTCAAAATTTGTTCCTGTTCCTACCCCAATTTCAAGAACTTTTCCTTCAGCATAGCTGCATAGGATTTTCCTATATTTATCAATTCTCTTGGCCCATTCGTAAGAATTTTGTTCATAGTCTCACTTTGGAGCTATTTTATTATGAATTTGCTTTAAAAAATTTGCTTTGTCAAGGGTTTCTCTATAGATTTCTTTTAATTCATATTCTTTGGCTGATCGATAAGAGTGATATGCTTGAGAACCAACTAAGACTAGCCCGCAAGCAACTAAATATTTAACCCCAGACATTTTATCTTTTAATAAATTTAGCTATTATTCTGAGTTGCCTCTAGAAAAATTAACTGAAAAAAGCCTCACAATTGGTAATTATTTTGAAGAGAATCATCAATAAATTATTTTTGGAGCTGAAGTGACCAAGTTCAACTCATGCTATTTTAATTAAAAGCTTAAAATAGATGCCAAAATTATAGCATCAAAAATTATCTATTTACAAAATAAATTTCTTAAGAATAAGGGCTTTCACAATATTGCATTTGAAAAGAGCTAAAATTAATTATATTTAAACTTATAATTAATATCCCTATTCATACATTTATGTCATGGTTGATGAAAAAAATTTGATTGCAATTATAAACAAAAAATGGAAGACTATTATATAGTTTAGTTGTCCATATTTTTATGCTCACTCTCTCTCACAGCTCTAAGCATGCTTAAAAATTTTAAGAAAATTCCTTAGAGCTTGTACTGAGTGATCATTATGACAACCTAGTCAAAATTAATCAAAAAATTTTTTACAAAACTTTGCAAAGCATTTGAAAATATTCGATAAAAGACGAAACCAATGTTCAAAAATATAGTAAATCATTCATTTAAGTCCTAATTCATTGAATATAATAAATTATCGTTTTATTTTTAACATTCTTAAGCAAGCTGGTATTTATGTGGATCTCATTTTTTAAGGCATTTTTTATCCATTGTTTATTATATCTAAATATATGTATCGAGTAATTATTGCAGGTGCTGGGACAGGCGCTATGACCTTCTGTGGGCAATTAATAAGAAGTGGAAAAGTAAAACCGTCAGAAATTGCTGTGATTGACCCTTCTCCTTTACATTATTACCAACCTGGCTTTACAATACTTGCTTCTGGACTTAGAGGAGATTCTGATAGAATTAAATCTCACATGAGCTACGTTGCCAGGGAAACACGATCTTTATTTCACCCAGATATAAATTTTATCTCAAAATCGGTAACAGGGTTTTTACCTAACTCAAATAAAATTTCGATTGGGGAAGAAGAGCTTTCTTATAATCACCTTGTAGTTGCTTTGGGACTTTCATTAAATTACGATAAAGTCCCAGGGCTTTATGAAGCTCTTGAAGACGAGAATTCGCCAGTTGGAACAATTTATCAGTTCAAATATTGCCTAAAAACAAACCGTCTTATTAAATCATTTAAAGGAGGGCAAGCAGTATTCAGTCAACCAAATCAGCCTTTAAAATGTGCTGGGGCTCCACAAAAGATAGTGTACTTATCAAATTCTGCTTGGACTAATTCGGGTGTTAGAGCTAAAACTGATATACATTTTTATACCCCAACGCCTGCTATTTTTGGTGTTCCAACTTATGCAAAGGAATTGGAGCAAATCGCAAAAGGAAAAGGCATCAATCTCCATTATCAACATTTATTGACTAAAGTAGATCATAAGAAAAATGAAGCTACCTTTAAAAAGGGCGATGAAGAAATAATTGTCAAGTATGATTTTCTTCATACAGCCCCACCTCAGTCTACACCTAAGGTTTTGCAAGGATCACCAATTTCAAACGAGGCTGGATTTGTTGATGTTGACCCAAATACCTTAAGACATAACAAATATGATAATGTTTGGGCTATTGGAGATTGCACAAGTTGCCCAACTTCTAAAACAGCCGCTGCCGCTATTGCGGAAGCTCCAGTTCTTGTCCATAATCTTTGCAAGGCAATGGATAAAGCTCAACCTAATGCAAAATACCAAGGATATACATCTTGTCCTATTTTCGTGGGAAATAATAAACTTATGCTTTGTGAATTTAAGTATCAAGGAGAGCTTGATGAAACATTTGGAGGTCAATCAACTCCAAGCACGTCGGCATATTACCTTGTCAAAGATATTTTGCCCAAAGTATATTTCAGTTTGCTACCGAAAGGCTTATGGTATGGAAGAAATTCATTCTTCAAACCCCGATTTGACTAAAATAATAAAAAATTACCAAAATTTAAAATTAAATATAAAAATCTGAAAATTATCCATGAGTCAATTTATAATAATTATGCTAATCTCAATAACAAGGCTGCAAACAAATTTGCATTGATATTATGTTTGCATGTGCTCATCAATGAAGACTACTAGTTAAGCTTGCAAAATAATTAAAAATGGAATACTAATATTTGCATTTATTATTCTCATTATAGGATTTTGTATGATTCTGATATTATTGATATATTGATTCATTGACTCATGAAGAACTATTTAAGCAATATAATTAGCAATGCTGTCGTAGTTATATCGTTTAAAACTAAATATTAAAACACAAATTATTAAAAGTTCTTAGAAAATATTTGTGAAAAAGGTTTAAGGATAGCCAAAAGTAATATTGTAAGAATATAAAGACCAATAAAACCTTCGTATATAATGCAAATATCTTTATCACTTATTTTTAACATTCTTGTGTGAAGCTGGATTTTATGTGGATTTGCTTGATGAAAGCATTATTATCCACATATTAAAATATATCTAAATAGATGTATCGAGTAATTATTGCAGGAGCTGGAACAGGCGCTATGACTTTCTGCGGCCAATTAATTCGAAGTGGTAAAGTAAAACCTTCTGAAATTGCTGTAGTCGATCCATCTCCTTTGCATTACTACCAGCCAGGCTTCACAATATTAGCTGGCGGATTAAGAGGGGATTCTGAGAAAATTAAATCTCATATGAGCTACATAGCCAGGGAAACACGATCTTTATTCCACCCAGATATAAATTTTATCCCAAAATCGGTAACAGGGTTTTTACCCAACTCAAATAAAATATTGATTGGCGAAGAAGAAATTTCTTATGATCACCTTGTAGTTGCCTTAGGACTCTCTTTAGATTATGATAAAGTCCCAGGGCTTTATGAAGCTCTTGAAGACGAAAATTCATCGGTTGGAACAATTTATCAATACAAATATTGCCTCAAAACAAATCGTCTTATTAAATCATTCAAAGGAGGTCAAGCAGTATTTAGCCAGCCTAATCAGCCTTTCAAATGTGCTGGGGCACCACAAAAAATAATGTACTTGTCAAACTCTTCATGGACAAAATCAGGCGTAAGGGTTAAAAGCGATATTCATTTTTATATTCCAACACCTGTAATGTTTAGTGTTCCAATATATGCCAAAGAATTAGAACAAATTGCAAAGGGGAAAGGCTGCAATATCCATTTTCAGCATTTATTAACAAAAGTTGATCATAAGAAAAATGAAGCAACTTTTAAGAAAGGCAATGAAGAAATCACTGTAAATTATGATTTTCTACATACAGCCCCACCCCAATCTCCACCAAAAGTACTACATGGAGCTGTGATTTCAAATGAATCAGGATATGTTGATGTAAATCCTAATACTCTTAGACACAATAAGTATGATAACATTTGGGCTATTGGAGATTGTGCAAGTTGCCCAACTTCTAAAACAGCCGCTGCCGCTATTGCCGAAGCTCCAGTTCTTGTTAACAATATTTGTAAAGTACTGGATCGAGCTCAGCCAAATGCAAATTATCAAGGATATACATCATGCCCTATTTTTGTAGGAAATAATAAGCTTATGCTCTGCGAATTTAAGTATCAAGGAGAGCTTGATGAAACATTCGGAGGCCAAACTACTCCAAGCACATATGCATATTATCTTGTAAAAGATATTTTGCCTAAAGTTTATTTCAGCTTGCTTCCAAAAGGGCTATGGTATGGAAGAGATTCGATTTTCAAGCCTAAATTTAATTAATTACTAAGTATGACAAAATTTTTAGTTAATTAAAATCTAATAAGAATATAACTAGAATTATAAGAACTATGTTAACGCTTAAAGATGGAAATCCATTTCTGGAAGTACAGTAGAAGGATGCTTATCACCCCAAACATTATCAACTCTTGCCACAGTTGGCCAGAATTTTCCTCTTGTTCTAACCCAAGGTAATGGGAATCCTGCCTTCTCTCTTGAATATGGCTTGTCCCAATTAATTGATATAACTTCATCCAACGAGTGTGGAGCATTTTTGAGAACATTGTTATTCTTATCAGCACTTCCTGTTTCGATTTCATGAATCTCTTCTCTAATCTTGATCAAAGCATCAATAAGTCTGTCAAGTTCACCCTTATCTTCTGATTCGGTTGGCTCAATCATTAAAGTGCCATGTATTGGGAACGACATTGTAGGAGCATGGAATCCATAGTCCATCAATCTTTTTGCAATGTCTTCTTCAGTGACATTTGCAGTCAGTTTAAATGGCCTTAGGTCAACGAGCATTTCATGAGCACACATTCCTTGGTCACCAACATAAACAATTCCGTAATATTTTTCTAGTCTTTTTCTAATATAATTTGCGTTGAGGATTGCATGCTTTGATGCTTCAGCTAAACCATTACCTCCTAATGCCTCTATATAAGCCCATGAAATTGGGAGAATTGAAGCAGAAGCAAAATGAGAAGATGAAATTTGACCTCCTGAGCCTCCTAACCCTAACACCACATCTCTTGGCAAGAATGGAGCTAAATGCTTCTTAACTCCAATTGGTCCCATTCCTGGGCCTCCACCTCCATGAGGAATAGCAAAAGTTTTATGCAAATTCAAATGGCACACATCGGCTCCAATATGTCCTGGAGAAGTAAGTCCTACTTGAGCATTCATATTTGCACCATCCATGTATACTTGTCCGCCATAATGGTGGATAATTTCGCAAGCTTCTACAATTTCTTCTTCAAATACACCATGAGTGGATGGATAAGTAGCCATCAAGCATGCAAGCTCGTCTTTGAATTGTTGAGCCTTTTGTTTGAGATCATCAATAGAAATATTTCCTTTTTTGTCACATTCAATCTTAATTATATTCATCCCAGCCATTGCTGCTGAAGCAG
>CATKHM010000897.1:0-12912 GCA_949751825.1 Blepharisma undulans | reverse complement strand
CTAATGGGCATTATTTAGCTTATGCAGTTGCTGATAATGACTGCTATATAGTAGAAAACCCGCTTTTCGCCAAAGAAATGGGTGTATCTGGGCCTACTGAAGGGTATTATCAGTTTTTGACTTATCTGAAGCATATAATTCTTAAGACTGATATCCCAGAGCATAAGCCAGAAATGGATGATTGGATTATTCTTCCTCACTTTTTGACTGCTCAGCATTATTATGCGTATTCAAACTTGTTTCTTCACCTTAAAAGATCATTAGTAGAAGAATTCAGATATGTTGAGACAACATTTGGACAAACCCCATTATCGATTACGATGGATAAAGAATATAGAGATTGTAGAAATCTTATTGTGAAATCTATGATTAAAACTTATGTTGAAAATCCTTATTCTTTGTCATGCCTTACTAAAGAATGCTTAATTGATTTGAATACTGAAGGATTTAGAGCATTACTAAAGCTATATGACTTGATTTTCAGAAGATGCCAAGGATACAACTTACCAACCTATGTGGATGAAAAGGTTCCACTCCCAACATTTTATCATAGCAACGAAATAGTCCCATTGAAAGAAAACTTTGTTGTTGAGATTCCACATCCAGTGGATGCTGCTGGAAACCCAATAGCTACTTATATAGATGATAAAGATATCTATTTTATGCATTGCTTAGTTCCTTTAAATTTGGTAATTGGAAGCCAAGAAAGCTTGGATTTCCTACGAAGTCTTTTAGAATCGCCAATACAAGATATCTTTAGAGCAGAACTTGTCCAAAGAATTCTGGAAGAAAAATGGAACCAAGTCAGATGGTATATGTATCCTCAGGGACTCCTTTATTTGCTATATTTACTTCTCTTCAACGTCTACGTTATATTTTTCCAAGACAATTCTGCATTTATAACAGCTCCATTTGTATTAAGCATTATTTTGTCCTCATACGAAGCGTATCAAGCATTTTCAGCTCCATTATCCTATTTAGAAGATCTCTGAAATTATCTCGATCTTTCCAGAGGTGCACTTATGATTATTTATACCATTATGGTCTGGTCCAATGCTGACCCACGATCTGACGGCTATACGATTGTAATAACTCTTGCAATTTTCACAAGCTGGATCAGAGGAATCACCTATTTCCGTCTCTATCCTCCTACTCGTTATATGATTAGCCTAATCACTGAAGTTCTTCAAGACATGTTTTCCTTTATGATTTTGCTTTTCTACTCCACTCTTGCATTTTCTTTTATTTTCCTTATAACAGAACGTGATGATGAACAAAGTTTCGCTACTTATGTCGCCAATTCTTATTTATTTAACTTAGGAGAGTCAAATTCTGATGGTCTTAATGTAATCCAAGCTGTCACTTTCTTAATAACAACCTTGATCAATGTTATTGTTATGATGAATTTATTGGTTTCAATTCTTGGTGATACTTTTGATAAAGTCCAAGAAAATTTGGAAGTAGCTGATTTTACTGCATTGGCAGAAATGATATTGGAAATAGAAACTTTACTATTTTGGAAAAGAGGGATAAAAGAACTTGCATATTTCCAACTCTGTGCAGAAGATGCAATCAAAGGTGGAGAAGACTGGGCAGGAAAAGTCAGAGAACTTAAACTTCTCGTCAAATTAATGCAAGACGGCCAAACCAAAGCAATTTCTATGTCAATTGATGACCATAAAGGCTTAAAGCAACAAGTAGATAAAGCTCAAACAGCATTTAAGGAAAGAACCAGAGATCTCGAAGACTCTCTTAAATCCTTGAAGAAGGTCCAACAAGAATTCTTTACTTAAGTTAAATAGCTTTAAATATGACGTATATAAAATGAATAGGCCATGCTTACACGAAAACTGCGCCAAATCAGCTATAAAAGGCTTAGCATCAGGACTAGGGTATGGCGCAAAAGTGAGGTTTACACACTCAATTGTAATTTCAGCGCTATTTGGGAAAGGAAATTTGAAGAAAAGAATTCTGCAAATTATTAAAAATACTACAGAGCATTCCAAGAATTTAGGGGTTTATGTGTTTATATATAAGAGTTTATTATGCTTTGTCACGAAATTGAGAAATAAAGCTTCACCGGGTAATTCTGCGATTTCAGGGCTGGTTTCGTCGTATTTTATATTTTCGAAAGAAACCCCAGTGAATAGTCAGATTACTTTGTATTTGTTTTCAAGAATTTTGACTGGGAGCACAAAACTGCTTTATGCGAGAAAAATTATCCCGACGATGCCTTGGCTTGAAAAGTGAAGTTTTGCGTTGCTGACGATTTTTTGCTGGGCGAGTGTAATGTATTTGTTTGAAAAAGATAAAACATGTCTACAGTCTTCGTTAGCGAGTTCAATGGATTTTCTTTATGTGGATTCAGAGAAATGGAAAGGGATAGTTGATTTTATTCCATTTGGGGAAAGCCTACAGACGTATTTTGGTAAATTAGGCCTAATTAAGTTTTAAAATAAGCATAAAAATGAAAAGCAAGCCTGTGATAATTGAAAATTTATCAGGATGGAGAGACTGGCAAAGCAACATGAGCCGTCACAAAAAACATGTAAAACAAATTCTAAGCTCATCCTCAAGAATCGACAATACAAAACCCAAAGGATTTCCAAAGCATTCCCAAATGGCCTCACTGAGAGTATTTTATACAAATGGTAATCGTTACACAGAAAGAAAAAATGAAATTCAAAAATCCAATGAAAAATTCTTAGAAAGGCTTCTTGACGTCACGTCAGCTGTGCAGAGTAGCCAATTATTAGAAGAAAAAAACATCAAGAATTATAAAGAAAGATGTAAAAAAGAAGTCGATAAGCAAAGGGAAAAGGACAATTTGCAGATTTATAAGAGGATTATTCACACTTCAAGCTCTTTGAATTTTTCACAGTTTGAAAAGGATTTTAATAAAAGCAAGGAATATTCAAAATTGAGGACAAGGAGAAATTTTCGGAAACTTCCAAATTTGAGAAGAAGCTGTGGGAGCAATTCAAGCAAAGAGCTGGTAAGTAATTAATGTTGAGCAGTTTTATAAGTGGAATTTGTAAATAAAGTTGAAAAAATTAAGATAAATTGAGTTCGCTAGTAAATTTACCCATGATATATGCCAGAATATAGGTTAATTTTTAAATCTATGGTTAATTTTGAATTTTTATAATATTAGAAGAGATTTTTGGCTAAATTACCAAATTTTGTGAAAATCCAACAACCAAAGGTCTTTTAACAAGTTCAGGGATTGGGTTATTTTTCATCAATATTTTGAAATGCGGCAATGCCTGAATAAGAATCAATCTCAGCTGCCTATCACTTTCAATCTTATTCAGCGACAAATTCAGCCTACTAAACACTTTATTTTTCATCAAAAAGCACTGCCCTGACTCTTCCTCTTCAATCAACTCATCTGCAGGTGGCTCTATTTCTCCATGTCCTTTATTTTTCATCGCTTTTTCTTTTATCACTTCTTTTTCTCTCCTTTTAAACTCTTCCACCCTTTCAGTCGGAAAAGGAATTTTTCCAAAAGCTCCTACAAGTGGCATCAGCTGTTCATCAGTCAATTCATTTTTCGCCAAATTTAAATGCATAAGGCTTCTATTTATCTCCAACATTTCAGCTATTGGCGTAAGTGAATATATTCTATTCCCGTACAAATCCAGTGTTTTTAGTTTTTTATTTTCTTTAAGTGCTTCACAAATATAGCTTAACGCATTATCCCCTAAATTACACGCTTTCAGCGACAATACCTGCAATTTGCTATCTCCTCTTAATAATTCAGAATATTTATAATCCTGAAGTCCTGGATTTCAATCCAATTGTAGCCAATTTATATGATCCAAACTTATAATTTCCAAAATCATCGCAATAAGGTCTTCATTTAAATCACAATTATTGAACCTTATCTGTTTTACATTAGCCGTCGTCAATACAAACATCAAAACTTTGAAAGAAAAACTGTCAAACCTATATGACATAGCCGCAAAATTTTCACTTTCCGTATTAATTTGTTCCTTAAAACAAGGGTGTATTTTTGCATTCAACACCTGCAATAAATTTGATATATCGCTTCATAGCTTTCCTGACGGTTTAAACCCAGCTTCTTTTATTTCATGTAACCCCCGGCTATCATGACAATACAAACTCCATAGTGATGATTCCATTTTTTATTAGTTATAAGAAACCGCAGCATGGCTTATGCTCTTTATTTCTATGCTCATGCATGAAATCTTTGAGTGGCTCCGGGGCAAATTGAGCTGTACCTTTATGGATTTTTTCGTCAACGAGGAATATTTGGATAATAGTGTCACATGACATCTCGTAAACTCCTACAAAAATCCCGGAAACTGAGTAGCTTACAATGATAAAAACGAGGGTAGCTGGAATTGGGGATTGGATGTGGTCGGAATAGATAGAGCTGTGGGTGATTATGAGGAAACCGAAATAGCTTGATAAGGTTGTGATGAAGAATTTTCCTATGAATGTAAAAATATCGCCGATACTACCTAATGCAGCAAATCTTGCAGCATTTTCTAATGTGATTTCGAATGCATTTTTAGCAGATTTGCAGAAGTTGTCACCTGTTAAAGCAACTTGTATATAGGCATGCTTGTCAATGTATTTGATAAATCTTTCAAAGCAAGCGACGTAGCATCCGATACAACCGCATAGGAATTTTACACAGCAGTTTTTGTCAAGTCCTTCTTTGTGGACTTTTTCTTTGAGAAAAATAAAATACCATTTGATAAATTTAATAATTGCTAATAAAAGACTTCCAAATGCAAGAGATCCAAGATGGTAGCGAAAAGCATTATAAGCTGATCGTGATAAAATATGATGAGTTAATTGTAGCCGAGAGTCTGAAAAATACCAAAAACATACAGCACTTGCAATGATGAATTGAGATAAAGCGATTTTGAAAGAGTTTATTCATAAAACACCTATAAATTCAAATAAAAATGAATTCCTGGTAGAATCATTTCAAGACATGTGGGAGAATTTTTCATAGCTGTCTTTGTCTTCTAATTTTCCGCTGGAATAAATATAGACTAAAGCAAGAACCCAGTATATATAAAATACAAAACCTGCCAAAAATACGATTATAGGGATTATGATTATTCACCAAACATCTTTCATAAAAATAGCCCCTGATTTCATGACTGCAATTGCAAGAGAAATTCTTCTTATCATGAATAATAGTAGGAATATAAAAACACCTATCATAATATACCCAAAAATAGCACAAATTCTCAAAGCCTTTCTCGTTTTTTCATGATTATCCCCAGAATACGTATTATCTGCTGCATAATCCAAATACGCCGCAAAAAGAATAAGCAGTCCAATACACGCAAGTATAACAAGCCAAATCATAAGCCCAATACAATATCTCAATAATACCAAATACAGTATCGAAAACCCAATCGCCAGCGTCAAAACTATCAAAATCGCAGTCCAGCACCTATAAATATCAGAAGCCCATCCTCTCAACGAATCCTCATACACTGCATCAATCACTTTATTAAAATCTTCATCTAAATCATCTACAGCACTTTTATCAGGCATGCAATACCTCTTAAGATACTCGTCACTTGCATAAGGATCAGCTTTACTTGTGGTGTTATCAGAATTTCTTATTTCAAAAGAACAGTCAGTAACCCATGTATTTGGGTGGCATTTTACGTCACTGGAATCTGTGGGGCAGCTTTTTACACAAATTTTGTAGTCAGTGTTTTCTGTAGGGATAGGGTAATAGATGTATTTATAATTTGATGTAACTGTATCTGGGCGGCCACAGAGATTTCCGGAGGAGTCGTGAGGGTAGAGAATAAGATCTGGATTGCCTTGGGCGAAACCTGCAATACCTACTGAGAAAAAGCAGACTAAGAAAGCAGTGAAGACAAGGCAGATTAAAATGTCTGTGCAGCGGCGATCTTTTAAGGGCCCATCCTTGAGATCTTCAGATATGGGTGAATAGGCCATTTTTCAATTTTTACTACAAATAAAATTTTAATATGAAAATCTTTTTTATTAATGAATAAATCCTTTATTCTCAACAATGTTTTATAATTGTCATTTTCACTTTCAGTTCATTCAATATAGCCCAAATAAAATAGTTGCTTTATTTATATATTAAAAAATACTGATATTTATTGTAAAACTTTGTCTTCTTTATGAATAGCCTAAATATTTAGCAGCTCCTAAATTCTATTTCTCTTGTATTTATTAATCAAAAGACCCATCTTCAAAGCTTGTCTCATAATTCATGTGTGTGGGTTGACCTTCAGGATTAAAAACAACAGGATCTGAAAAGGTTGGAGGTGATTTCTGATCTGAAGTATAAGACCCTGCAAATGTAAACACAGTCGCATCTATTTTTTTGGGCTCATCCAGCTTCTTATAAGTATCTGGTTCTGGCTAAAATAATTATTACTTCTTCTGCGTTCTTACAGCAGCATCCCATTTATTCACTTTATTTATTGTCTAGTCTATATTTCTTGTGATTTAATTTAAGAATAAAAAATTCTTGCAAAAATCTTCTGAAAATTCTTATGCTATTGGGCTTGCTTATTATTTTCATCTTTAAGCATTTTCTGGACTATTCCTTTGTTTATTTGGTTTTGAAGCTCTTCATAGCCTCCAATAAATTTTCCAGCAATAAAAATATAAGGAAATGAGTCTTGTTTGGTTTCTAGCTTTAGTTTTTCTTTTAAATAATACGTTCTTTTATTTACTTCAATTACTTTTGGAAGAGCATCAATAGAATACAAAAGTGTTTTAGCTCTTAACGAATCTGTGCATCCTGGCTTGCTGAACACCACTACATTGCTATCTTTTACTTCATTTTCAATAGAAAAATCGTCTCTAGTTGGCTCTTGACTTGAGCAACAATAAGCACCCATTTATGTTAATACAAATTATATTTATGCTTTGGATGAAGGGGTGGAAGCCCACTTGTCTTACTGTGACTATTTTCTAACAATTTTAATGCTTTTCCCAACTTATTTTCTAAATTCTCTACATTTTCTGTCATATTCTACATATTTCTTACGATGATTTCTTTTTTCATATATACACTCATAAAGCTATCAAGTGATTGTGACGTTAAATCAGCACTTGCAGAAGCTTTTTGTTTTTTTCTCTTTTTTGTCCCTGCAAGCTGTTTTAAAGAGGTTTCCTTTTTGAGTTCCACTATATCTAATAAGTCAATTATTTCTTTTCTTGCTTGAAGATTCCTTTTATTTTTCTCATTTGCAGTATCTTTCAGCTGTTTGGCGACCCGAGGGTGTTGCTCCAACATCATTTCGAAAATATTTTTTTTCATAGCTAATAATACACAGTCAACTCTTGACATAACTGAAAAATCACGAGGTTTTTGGCCTAAAATTTCAATTTCGCCAAAATATGAGCCTTCTATCATTGTTTTGAAAATAAAATGCTTTGTTCCGTAGACATATCCTACTCTTCCTTCTATAATAAAATACATGTTGTCAGCGTAGTCGTTTTTTTTGTAAATAATTTCTCGTTCTTGGAAAGAAATTCTGCTTAATCTTGGGACGATATCAGCGATTAAGGCTTCATCTTTGCTTTTGAAAAATGCTATTTTGTCGACAGCGTGATTGAATAATGCTTTTCCGATTTCAAATCGTAATGCTTTTGGAATAGACGTGATTAATTTTGAACGCTCAGCATCGTCGAGAACTAATTCGCGGTAATGTTCTTTAACTTTTTTTATGACTTGTTTGGTGAGATATTTCGGCAATTTTAAATCGTTGGAAAATAATTCCACTAATTGTAATTTTGATTTTATTCTTGCACTTTTTTCATCAAGATGTGATAGTACGCTTGCTAGTGTTCCCATAGAAAATGAAAAGAAACTGATACCAAACAGCATTCATATGATAGAAATAAGCATTTCAGTTTGAGTATGTGAGCTTATATCGCCGAATCCAACAGTTGCTAAGGTTGTTATTGCTCAATAAAAGCTTGCTAAATAAACAGTCATATCTGGCGAATCAATATACCCATTTCTCACAATCCATGTATTTGGATTAAAATTATCCAATTTTACTGAAAAAATCCATATACATGATATGAAATGTGTAAGTATCGCTACAGTGAAAAAAATTCCCATAATTCTTGCCCCTTGATAGTTATCAAGAAAATAGTCCAATTTTTCTGATCCAGTTAAACTTTTAACAATAGAAGCAAGTTTTTTAGCTCTCACTAGTTTAGTCATTCTTGTCATCCTTAAAAATCTCATAAAACTATTTGCTCTAGAAGCACCTGGGCCTAATGAAAGTAAATAAAAAGGAAATATTGAAACTAAGTCAACTAAAAGCATTCCTTTTAAATAATCCTTAAAAATCGCAATTCTTGAATACACTATTTTTCCTTTTGAGTCATAAATAGCTGTATTTAAATTTATTATAACATCACACAGAAAAAAAAAATCGCACGAAGTATTTATCCAAAACGAGGTATCTCCTATATTTTCATCCATAAATGCGACTTGTCAAGGTATCACTGTAAACGTGTACATTAAGAAGAATAACAGCAAAATATTTCAAAACTGTTTAAATTTCGAACTTGGGTGAAACAATCTGTGTTTCCTTGTGATTTCATCTGAATGATCAGATTCTCTAGTAAACGTTTTTGACTTCATTATACATTGTATATGCTTTTTATATGAATTAAATGCATCAAATAAATTTGAACCTGTGCCGTATAATCTGATATCATCAAGCATTGATTTAAACAGCAAAAAGCCTCGCATTTTTGTGTAAGATTTTAGAAAGAGTGCTTTCACTCATTCATTTTTAATTGGGCAGGATAAGCAGTATTCTTGTCTTCTTTTTGTAAAGCTACCTTCATAGTCATCATTCCATGTAGCATTTATATATGATCCAGAATCAAAACTTTCTACAGACCCTTGTGAATTATTGTTCGCTCTTGGCTGCAGCTTTCTTGCTCTTTTCATTGCAAAGTAATCTGGGTCTTCATCTTCATAATTAAAAATCATTAATGTATTGAGTTAATTAAATAGGACTAATTAAAACGCCAAAAGTTTGCTCAGAACTCTTCATAATCCATATATCTAAATAAATATTAATATTTTTCAAATATCTGGCTAATACAATAAATACTTGAAGAGATGTATGGAAAATTAGACCAGATATTACCAGTTATTGAAATATTATCAGGGAACATGAGTTAAATAGACAAAAAGCAGCATCAAAAAAGAAGTTTGTCCATTTCAAACAAAATGATCTTTTTGATGATTGAAATATAATAAGCTTAAAGATTTGATAAGCTGATAATAAGCACTTTTCAATTTATATACCAAATCTTAAATTTAATCAAGATATTATATATCAATTTAGGCTTTTAATTCAATAAGAACTGTGAAGTAAGAAAAAAAGACGAGTTTTCTGTGAATAAATTATAATAAAAAATAAAGATTCGAATAATTTTGCAAAGAATTTAGCAAGAATCAAATACCGAATTTAAAGGAAGCCTAACGAATCTGCTGTCATCAATAAAGCTTTTCTGAACTTTGATCTACCAAATATATATGGCATCTCAAAGTATTGATTAATTCTCTTGTATGCTTTGGTTGCTGTGATATAAGTTTCCATATTGATGGAAAATTAAATGTACTAGAACTTAGAATGACCTGATAAATACTTTTGACGATATTAAATCTTCATTTTCTTTCCAAAGTAGTTATATATTAAGAGAAACAAGATTAAAATATAGATATAAATAGCATCGCTTTTTAATTTATACTAAAAAGTCAAGTAAATAGCAAGCATGATTTATCTACTTCTTCAAGACAGCAAAACCAAGTCATATTTCTATCCTTTCAATTATTAAGCTATTTGATATTAATTTTTAGCTCTGAAAATGCAATTGATACTATATAAAGAACCCTCCAGAGAAAAAATTAAATTCCAAACATTTTAATGGAATAACATACTTAGTTATTAATATTCTATCATAAATGGAAGCTCTAGCAAAAAGAATTAATGCCCTGCCTATGTCAGAAGTCGAGCTTAATCTTTGGTATTTTTTCAGACAAAGAAAATTAAGAAGCATTCAGATCAAAAGAGCACCATCAGACTATTATGAATGGACTTTGGAAAAAAGACGAGACTTTTTGGGTGCACCATCTACCCATTATTTATGCAAAACAATTATTCTTGAAAATACAGCATGGAGTGAGGTATATCAAGAAGAGCCTGCCTATTTCAAATATGTTGCTGTTGTGATTCAATACGAATCAAAACTTAGCTCAGAAAAAGTCATGAAATTCGCCAAAGAATTCCAAAATAACTCAATCAAACACAAAAAAGTCTCAAAAAAGCATTTTCACTTCAGATTAGCTGATGAGGATATTGCCAGAAAACTAACAGGATATGGGTATAACGCAGTCACCCCATTTCTTATGAAGACTGAGCTTCCATTGCTACTAAGCAAAGAAATTCTGCAGCTTTCACCTGAATATTTTTGGCTTGGCGGAGGAGAAGTGGATCTTAAGCTTGGAATCAGTGTTGATGAATTCTTAGGAAATACCAATGCACTGGTTGCAGACATAACTTCTTAAATAAGAATATCTCTATACCATTTCTTAATTAAAGGCAATTTATATAAATTACTATGGAAGGAAACTTGTTTTATTCTAAATCTAAATCTCGAAACTTGCTGGAAATCCCTAGTGCTCCTCAAACGAATACAGCCACTTTTCCTACAGAATCATTGAATCCTAATAGAGGTCAAGAAATTTTGATTATGAATATAGATATAGGAGAGGGAAAGAAAGAACCTATTGTAGTGCATGAAGCAGATGAGCCATCAGATCTTGCGAGAGCTTTTGCTCAGAAATTTGGAATTAATAAAAAACTTGAAGAAGCGCTCACTCATCAAATTGAATACCAAATTGAATTACTAATAAAAGAACAAGAACAAAAACTTCGAGAGCAAGCAAAAAAACAAAAAGCTATCCAGGCTCAAGAAATAGCAGAGGCTGTCTCATATGAGTATATTGAAGGAAATAGCCGCAATCAAAAATTTTTACAGAGATCTGCAAGTGAAAATATAGGTGAAAAACTATATTTTAAAGGAATCCAACAAAAAGAAAGAACAGAAAGGAACAATCAAATGATGAAGCTAAAGCTGCAGGAACGGCAAAGTAATGATCTCACTTTTAAGCCTGCAATAAATAGCAGTAGGGCAGAATCATTAAAAAAGTCATCAAGCCGCCATGAAGACAGCTTAATTTCTCAAAAAACAATAAGAGAAGAAAAATTGGAAAGAGAAAGAGTCGAAAAAATTGAAAAAGAAAAAGAAACTTGTACATTTACTCCACAGGTAAATCCTATGAGTGAAAAAATATTACAGAGAAAAATGAGACAGCAGTCTAAAGATAAATTTAATGAGCTGTATGAAGAAGCAAAAATAAGAAAGATAAGACAAGAAGAAATCAATAAACAAGTGTAAGAAATATTTAGAATTGCGAATGAATTTTCTTATAGGCCAGAAATAAATGAAAATAATCCAAGATTGGCTGGGCAAGATCAAGATTCTGTGGAAAGATATTATGAAATTTTCAAAATGCTTAATCCAGATCATAATGATGAAATCTCATGGAGCAGCATCATAATAGAAAATATTGATGCAGAAGTTTTCGCATTAATTCGCCCATTGCTAGAAGAATTGGAAGGCCTAGACCAAAACTTAGATTTTGAAGAATTTTGTGAATCAATGGATAATTTGGTAAAAATTTTGCCACCAGCTGAAAGACGAATTTTAACTACTAAAAATAGTAAAGGAATCCCTCAAAATGACAGAAATAGGAGAAATATTCAAGAAAGGCAAAATAATGATATTAATTATCAAACAAAAACAAATAGATCTGATCAAAAAAAATCTGGCAGAAGAGAAGACAGCTTGATTTATCAAAAGGTAGTAATGGAAGAAAAGCTGGGAAAATTAAAGGAGGATTTACTTGAAAAAGAAAAAGAAATCTGCACATTTGTTCCACATATAAACCAGATGAGTGAAAAAATACTACAGAGAAAACAAAGGCAAACAAAAGATAAATTCAGTGAGCTTTATGAAAATGCAAAAATAAGGAAAATAAAACAAGAAGAAAAAAATAAACAATTGTAAAAAATATATAGAATTGCCAATGAATTCCCATATAAGCCTGAAGTCTATGAAAGTAATGCAAGATTCATATGTAAAAATCGTGTTGAAAGATATTATGATATTTATAAAATGCTTAACCCAGATCATAACGGTGAAATATCATGAAATGGGATCATAATAGAAAAGATAGAAACCGAAGTTTTCTCATTGATCCGACCTTTATTAGAAGAACTGGAAGGACTCGGCCAAAACCTGAATTTTGAAGAATTCTGCGAATCAATGGACAATCTCGTAAAAATTCTATCCCCAGTCGAAAAACGAATTTTGACTACCAAAAAGCGGCAAAAAAAACAAGAAGAAGAGCCTGAATTTAAGCTTCAAAGCATCAACAGATCTCAACTACCAGCAGATCTCGCCGAAATATACGATCGTCAAATGGACCAAAAAATAAAATCAGAAAAAAGACTTGAGCTTGAAAGAGAAAAGCTAAAAGCCTCAGAACTCGATGGTTGCACCTTTCAGCCAAAAATCAAAGTATATCGTCCCCAGCAAGAGTATTATGATCGTAGATATAAAATAAACGCTAATTAGTAAAAATAAATGGAGTGGTGGATTTGGGTCACAATCATAAGCATTTTAGCTGCTATTTATATTACAAAGAAAAGAAGGACTATAATTGTAACAGATATTATTTTTTACCCTATAAAGTCTTGCCAAGGAATCCATATAAATGTGGCTGAAATCGGGGAAACTGGAATACTAATGGACAGAGAATGGGCAATT
>CATKHM010000896.1:0-12952 GCA_949751825.1 Blepharisma undulans | reverse complement strand
AGATTTGATACCAGGCTATAATTTAATTGTAAGATGGGCGGAAACTTATAAAGTCAGCATAGTAAATAGTCCAGAAGACAGATGAGTTATGCAAAATTACAATCCAACTCTATATGATGAAGTCAAACATTGAATGAAAAGAATTTTAAGCTTAAAAGTGAGGCCAATCTTTTATATTGTAACTCCACCTGCAGAATACGAAATAATTATTGATTTTTATAGAGCTGGCATGAGACCAGGAGATTCTGTATTCTTAGTGCCAAATCGTATTGCATTTGCACAAGGCCTTATCACTGATGGAGATCGAAAGCAAGCATTTTTGGAATTAATATATGGAGCTATCATCATAAGTGAAGCAGAATGGATTGGAAATTATGGACAGGAAATATGAAAAGGATTTTTGAAGTACTATTATCCATTTAACAGGCCTGAGTTTAATTGCTTGTCATTTGACGCTACTATGCTGCTTTTGCATGGGATAAGATATACACTAAATAAAGGAGGACAAGTAGAAAATGCGACAATATTGAATACTAGTTTAAGACAGCAAAAGTTTTTAGGGTGCTCGGGGACTGTTTCTATTGAATCATGGAGTAACAATAGAAACTCTGCAATTTTGGGTATTTATTATATGAAGTGGGACGAGAGTACTAATTTCATCTATGAATCTAGTTGCGGAATTTATGATTTAGGTAGTGAGCAGCTGTTTTCTTTTACTGACGATATAATCTGATATAATAACAAAACCACTCTTCCTGCGGCTACAATAGAATATGATATTGATTGCCCATTTTATAAAAAACAAATAGAATTTTCACCTAAGGGCGCTTCAATATTTTATAGCTTTTGCCTTTTTTTTAATGTCATAGCGCTTATAGTTTCATTTTATTTTTGAAATCATTGATATAATTTTGAAGTTCCTAAATTATTAGAAGCGTCTAAAGCTTATTTCGAAGACTATTTAGAAATGGGAATAATTTTCATAGAGTTTCTGCAATATATTTCGATGGGTCCTGATGTAAAAAATTATGATAGATTTATAAATTATTTTTCTGATTTAGCTGCAATTAACTTTGATTGAATTACTCAAGGCGAAAAATTGTGAATTTATATAATATGTGCATGAATTTTGGTTACTTTATGAGTATTTTGCGTTTTGGAAAATATGTTTAATTGTATTGGAAAATTGGGTGAAACTTTCAGAGTAAATATCAAAATCATATCAAAAGTTGTATTACCAATAATTGGTAATATCTGCTTTTTGCCAACGATTTCAATATTTTTGAGTTCATTTGCTTGCTATGAGTCTATAGGCTCAAATCTAACACAGTCGTTTGTTCACCAAGACTGCTACACATTTTGTTGGAAAAATGACCATATATTATGGGCTTGAGCTTCTATTTTTTTATTAACTGTTTATATACCTTTAGCTATTTATAATAGACCTGTTTTTGATCTTTCCATAACAAAATCTATAAAAGCAAAACCAACATTTTTTACAGTAAAAAGTATTTTTCAAATAAACGTAGTTATTTTAAACAAGATTATGATTGCTTATTATGAATGATTATATGGTTTTATATATATTGCAATGATTTCAGTTTTCATTTACTTTTGTGCAAAAATTCGACCATATAATTATGACAGAATGAATTTGTGGCTTTCTATTTCTTTAGTCTCTGCTATTTGGGGTGTTCTTGTATCTTCTCTTTATTCCTTATCCTCATATACCAATATTTACTTATGAATTATTTTTCAATATGCAGGATGGGTTGTGTTGGCATTAATTGGGATATATACTCAATTGAAATATTATCCATCATTATTAATTTCAGATGCTCCTACTGATATAGGCATTTTATTTCGATTTCAGCTAGGCAAAGCTGTTAAAGCTAACGAAATAAATATAACCGCCAAAGAAAGATGAAAAAAAAATAATTCTATGATTTTATCAGAAGATAACGAAAGCCAATCTCGCAAGAGCTTTATTAAATAAACTAGTTTTTTAATTTATAAATTTTTTTTCAATATAATGCATGAGAATACAATTAGAGAAATATCATAATCGAAAAGAGCTGAAGCCTCTTTATTTATATATAATAAGACAAGCTATTTATACAAATTTTTTTGTTTTATTGTTTTTACCATTATAGCAGTAAATTAATCCGACTTTCAATCTCCATATATTCATTTTTCATAAGTTAATTATAAATTATTCAAGCTTTTGATATGCCAGAATTCCTGAAGTTCTAGAAGTAAAATTATTTAATATTATTATCTGAAAGCGGAGATAGCCCATCTATTAAGAACTTAATTAAGTAATCTAATTTATTTTTAGATAACTCAATAAATGTTAGCATATTTTTAGCAGCATTATATAGAATATCATAAATGAAATATCTTTCAGCTTTATATCCGTAAAAGGATCATTTTAAGTTGTTTATTTAATTCATTTGAATAGAGTATTTTTTCTGGAATTGTTGCCTCATTCATCTTTTGCAGAATTTTAGTATTTATTTTATAGTTAAATTTTTTTTTATTAATCGAATGCAATTAAGTCTACTTTAATATATTATAAAATTTGCAGTTATAGTCGATTGATTTTAAAAATAAATTTATTGGCGATTAAATCGCCATAATTTTTCAGATTAATTAAAACTAAAACAGATTGTATTATGTTATGCTAAATTTTGTGAGCCGAATCAGATTTAAAGCTTTCAATTCCTTTTGGACTGTTTTTTGATAGCTATACGCTAATTACAGCAAGCGAGATCAATAATAGATTTGCAATCTAAATCAAATTTAAAATAGATGTGAGAATGTGGATCATAAAGCACTGATATATATATATTCCGCCTTGATTATATAAGCAATTTACTTGATATCAACCTCCATTGATTTTTGATTTTTGATTTTCCTATAACTTGTCAAGAATATTCATTTTCCATTTCGCTTTCGTAGATATTTCCTTGGCATTCAAGTAAAAATAATTTCTCTGCTTTTACAATAATTTTTCTTTCATTTTTTATAAAATCGTAAGGAATTATAGAGAAAGAATCAATGTCAGTTGAATGTACAATAATATTCTTACTTGAATCTCCAGCAATAAAAATGTTACTATTTGATTCAATTGCACTCCATCATTGCTCATTACTTGGCATTGAAGTCAATTTAACTCAGCGGTTTTCATTCAAAATGTATCTCTTTGATTGTGCTAAATTTCGCAAACCACTTCTTCCCCTATAGCAATAAACACTTCCATTGAAATAAACAGCTGATGAAAACTCATCAGATCCTGCAGGAGGCAGCGTTTGGATATCATAATTTTCATCAATTATAAAAGTAGCAGGAGAAAAATCTATACTGCATATACAAAATAGCTTGCCATCTGGAATTTTAACAATTTTTGCATTAATGTCTAAAGACCCTGGAGTCCTCAACTCGTTTATATCTTCTCTTTCATGTTCAGTATCATATGTGTATAGATTAAAACGATTGTGTCTTGCATCAATTAGATAAAGAGACATGGTTTGTGGTAAGTTATTTTTATTTAATATTTACAGAGCAAGTAGAAACAAAAACTCTGCTTTGATTATCAAATTTAGCAAAAATCAATTTATTGATTGGAGTTGAAAATTAATTTTTATTATTTAGTTGGAAAAAATCATATGAATAAAAATTGAGAATTATAAGTTTAGATGAAGAAAAAATATAAAAAATAGACTGATTTGAGCTTCTAATATTTGCCCCATAGTGCAATATTTTTTTTAGACTAAATAGATGATTTTCAGTTTTAACTTTATTAAAGAAGAAGATTTTATTTATAATATGAAACGATAAAAATTTATTACTAACCAAATTTTAACACCATTGTTTTGAAGAGTTTGATTTACAATCCACACATAAATATTTACTCTAATAAAATCAATTTAAACATATAATTTCAAGAAAAATCCAATAGACTTAAAATTTCTGATAAATCATTTAACTTATGCTTTACTCTTTTTATATGCAACAGCGGCAATTCCTCCAACCAGTGCTGCGACTGCAGCTACAGTAATAATTTTTGTCCAGTTCCATTGCTTTGGCTTGGCTTCTGGAGCTTTTATTTCTTGCTCAGGCTTGACTTCAAGCTTCCCTCCAAACATTTTTCTCATTTCAGCATCATACTCATTTTTCAATTTAATTGCTTCCTCAAGCTTGCTGGTAACGTCTTTATTGCTTGGTTCTAAGTTTTTAGCCTGCTTTAATACTTTTATCGCTTTATCGAATTCTCCTAAATGAGACAATGATGTTCCCAAATAATATTTTAGCTTGGGATTATTTGGGAATAATTTCAGCCCTTCTTCGCTCTGCATTTTCGCATATTCCCAATATTCCGCCCTCACAAAAGTAAGTGTCAAATTATTAATTATTGACAATTTGAATTTCTCATACTCTTCTTTCAAATGCTTTTTAAACAGTGCCTGAGGTGCAGCTTCAATAGCTTCATTATACTTTTGAATGGCATCATTATATTCCTTATTTTTAAATTTCTCATTTCCTTGATCTTTAATAGCCAAAGCATTCTCCAAAATTTTCTGTATTTCTTCAAACTCTTTTTTCTCTTTATTTTCATCAATTTTTTCTTTTTCCTCGTCTCTATTTTTTGATTCATTTTTTATGCTCTCAATTTGTTCATGTTCTTGCTTTCTTCACTTAGCCCAATATTGCTCATAAGCGTCATCGCTATTTTTTTGCCTTTTATCAGGTTCAGGGAATTTAGCAGACGACTCATCTTCAGTCGTCTTTCTTTTGCTTATAGGCACATTTTCAGGTTCCATTTAATTATTATTAAAATATGGGGTAATAAATAGATATTTAGATTAGGCATGAGGATTCTCTTGATCTACGTCACTATACGTATGAGTATCGTTGTGTTTTATTTCAGGTTTTTTGTTTTCTATATTTACTATTTGTACACTCGGAGTTTTTGGGGTGTATCTTTGGTTCACATTGTGGAGATGGGCAGGCATTGCCATAAATCCTGAAAGTTTTTCTATTGAGTCTGCATGAAGATGGTGAAGACTATTTTCGTCCCCAACTGATATAAAGGTAGCATTAAACCTAAATTCTGAGCCTTTATCAAGAGAACTTAACGCTTGGATATTTTTTTGAAAATCATGGTCGCCCATTGACAAAATCAAGTCAGCGTGAATATCTGACTCACTTGGGATCATTTTTACGAGTAAAATTACAGCATGATCGCCTCTGAATCAGCTACCTTGATTTTCAGTTGCTTTTACTAAATAGCCTTCCCAGCTGATAGTTTTACCGAGATATTTTCTTGCAAAAGTGTCGTGAGCTTTGACACTGTTTTGAAGCAAAATTTCTGAGCCGCAGTCGTGGACATACTCATGCCAACTGGCTGAAGAAAATTCGTAGGATTTTATATGTTCATCAGTACCCCAAAACAAAATAATAATAAAAACAATCACTGTAAGAATTGACACTAAATAGCTCCTTGAGAAAACAATTGCGCATTGCCCACATTTTAATGACAAAACTTCATCTTTAAGCCCTGATAAACCGTACGGCTGTCTTACTTTTAGTTTTCCTTGGCATTTCATGCATCTAGTTACCATTGCTTTAGATAGAGGAATAGCAAAAGGTAGAAGGCAGACAGACCAAATTCCAAAAATCAGGATAACCAAACAGATAACGATTATTGTTACATACGTTGTTTCAGGGACTATATAAGTGTTAACAGTCTCATCACAGAAGTGGCAAAGCGCTAAGTCAGACCTATATGAAATTTACTCTTTTTTGTCCATACTATTATATTAACTAAATTAGCTTATAAAACGTAGCGATCAGTAGAAATGTATCTGACAACATCGCTCAAATTCTTCATATTATCAAAGACATTGTCTTCAAAAATAGTCTGAAATTCTTCCTCAATCGACGTAAGCAGGGCAATTCTTTCAAACTCATCCAGCTTCAGTCCATCTAAAAAGTTAGCTTCCCAGTTGATATTTCTTAAATCGACTTTTTCGAAGTGCCTCAAAATATGAATAATTCTAGTTTTGATTTGGCCTTTTGGAATAAAATGTTCATTGGTATCATAATCTCCTAATGGGTTTTCTTTGAGCTCTGAATCGAGAATTTGCAAGGAATCTACACCACCTTCATTTAGTTTTCTCATTTGAGTGACTCTTTGAGGGGTTTTCCACTCGTCATTAAGTTTTTGCTCCCAATGGTCCAATTGATAGCCTCTTTCTTCAGGAGTTTTGTCGCCAGTGTAGTCGGAGTCAGCATATTGCCACCAGTGTTTAGACCACTTGTCCTTAGGGTCTTCAAAGCCGTATCCTCTCATTAAAGGCCGAAGTCTTCTTACAAATGAGACAATCATATTTATTATAAGATAATGGATAAGCAAGGAAATTAAGGATAAATAAAAGAAGTGGAAGTAGAAGGATATGAAAAAGATATATAACACAAGATAATTTATTTTTGTCAAAGATGATTAGGATTATGAGAAGATTCTATGAAGATTATGATTATGTTTGAATTGAATTTTTGGACTTGTTTTAAGTTTTTAATAAATAAAATTAAAATAATTCAATATAGTTAAAATCCCAGCAAATTTTAATAAGTCCACAGATAAACAAAATTTTACTCCACTTTCAATACTGTATACCAAAAATTTTTTGAATATATCATTTGATCTGTCCTAAAAGCATATCAGCTTGTTTGAGAATGATTGAAAAATAAGACAAATCTTAAAGATTCTTCATAATTCTAATTATTTTTAACAAAATATGCTAGAATAAAAGGGGCTCTAGGGTATCATCTATATATTTAGGGCAAAATCTCCTTGATTTATTATTTACTATATCTATTTAAAATTGCGTGCTGAAAAATCGTCATTCATAATAAAGAAATAATTAAAAACAATTCATTTCAATTCATCTACATTAATCCTAATCTCTAATTTTATTTTAATAATATAGATAATATGAGTACATGCGTCTTATGCCAAGATATAGCTAAGAAAATTTGTTATTGCTCAGGAGTCGCTTTATGCGAAAATCACTTCCTAGTTCATCTAGACGTTCTCAAAGACATCGAACATTATTCTGAAGATATCCCCCAAGCCAATCTAGAGATGGAACGACGCAAGCTATTAAAATCAGAATTCTTAAATTATTGCTCTCATGAAATCCAAAGATTGACACGAGAAACTGATGATATTATCAGCAATATAGACAAGGCTATGAATTTTGTGTATAATTCACTAAATGAATGCAAAAATAACATACAAACAAAGACACAAACACTAAATGCATCATTGCGTGAATTAATTGAAAATGTTGACCAATTTGATTTAGAACAGCTATATCAAAAAATGCAAAGCAAAGAGAACGAACTTTTTTCAATTGATTGGGAAAATCCGCTACATGGAATTCAAGAAGCTTTAGCAAAATGCCAGCATTTTTCAATAGACTGATATGGGCCAAGCTTGAATTATTGTTTGTACAATGGAAGAAAAAACAAAATAAAATCATATGATATAAGAAGTAAGAAAATCACTGTATCTAACATAAACAATTTTGAATGTAAAGTTGCAACACACATTTTGCCTATAGAAGACGGACTTTTTATTACAGGAGGAGCCAATTATTTAGGATTGACTACTGATGAAGCATGGCATGTTAATTTAAAGACTCTAAATGCTGAACAAAAAGCAAAAATGAGATTTAAAAGATATTACCATTCAGCACTTTATTACAACAAATCAATTATTGCTATAGGCGGTATAAATGAACGAGGAGAAGCTGAATGTCCTCTTGAAATAGAAAAATACGATTTTAAAACAAATAAATGAGAAGCCATCGCCCCTTTGCAATGCCAGAGAAGATCTCCAGGGGTTTGTATCTATAAAAATTTCATATTTGTAGCGGGAGGTGACAACCCTAGACTTATGGACAAAATCAATTTAGATACATATTACAACGAAGCAGTCAACATAAGGGAAAAAGTAAGCGAAGGCTGCACTTTGGTTTCGACTCAAAATGGAATTGTTGTATTTTCATCTTCAAGAATTTTTTTGATTGACGAAAACTGCCAAATTTTGCAAGATTTAAGAATTCAAGACACAAATAGCTGATGGTGCCAAACTCCTCCTGTAAAATATGGGGAAATCATATATCTGGCACGCTTTGGGAATGATAATTTGATTAAATTTAATCTTGCGAAGTTCAGTATTGATATAGAAGATGAAGAAATTCCTTTTGGTAGCGTTAAATAAACACTTTTTAAGATATATTTTAAGGGTAAGTGTAAGTATATTATATTGAAAAGATGGAACAAAACCTAAGTGGAAGTTTTACAACGAGAAATAAATTGGGATTATGCTGCTCAATATGTACAGAAGACTATAATTCAATTCGGATCCCAAAAATCCTGACGTGTGGTCATACTTTTTGCGAGCCTTGTTTAGAAAGAATTAAAACCCCTCTATCATTGAAATGCCCAAATTGTAAAAACGAGACAAGTTCCACATCAAAACTGACTACAAATTACGCATTAATTGAAATAATAGAAAAAGTCGGTACTCAAGGCTGCATGTCTCATGACAAAGAAATTCTTGCATATTGTGCTGATGACTGTACATCTCTTTGTCTTGAGTGTATGATTGCTCATAAAAATCATGATATTTTCTTGATAACAGATAACAGAGTATCAGAAATCACGAATATAAAATACAGTCAGCTAACTTCATTGGAATCAGAATTGCATGAACTTATTTCGACATGAAAAACTGCGAAATCAGAACTCATTTCAATCAGACAAGGAAATCGGCAATTTGAATGCCACGTTCAAGCTTTTAAAAAGGCTGAAGCAAAAATGATTGATAATATAAAATCAGGGACCAAAATTTGTATTTCAAAAATTGAAAAATTAGCCAAGGTCCAAGAAATCGCAGAATTAGAAAAATTCATTGATGATGAAATAAAGAGACTTGAAAATGGTTTTTCTAATATACAAAAAGAGAGAAATAGATTTTTAAAGCTAAGCATTGAAAGCCAGCTGAACTGGAAAGAAATTGGGTTTGAAAAACGCGGGATTCCTCCAAAAATCGACAGAGATGAGCTTGTAGGCACCAATATCCGTATCACTGATTATGAACAAGCCATTATGAGCAGAGCTTTGCCAAATGAATAATTTATTTCTGTAATGAATAATTGCTTTTTAATTATTATGAAATATTGTAATATCTAGGAGTAAACATAGAGTCATCATCTTCATATCTTTTTCGCTTTATGAATTTCCATATGCAGTAGACAACAAACATAAGAGAAAACCCGTTTCCTGCTAATACAAGCAAAGCACTTCAGCTTGAATTTTCTTCAAAAGTTTTGCAAAATGTTGTTAAGCAGTCTTCAAGGCATTTTAGTTCACTTTCTTGTTTTTTGCACATTTGGGAGCATTGGACCATACAGTTGGAAGGGCCAATTGAAACTTTTGTGGAGGATGGATTTATAGAATTGCTTTGAAGATTTGATTCTGGGCTTTTTTGAGATTCGTTGTCTGGGATTTTTGCTGGGTTTTCTATTGAGTTTGTTTCTTGGGTTCTGGAACTAGCTTCTTTATCTAAAAATGTTGCCTTAGGATCCTGCTGCTTGTTTTCTGCTTCAAGATTAGATGTGAGATTATTTGCATTTTTTGGTGAATTTTCTGATAGATTTACTGCTTGATCATTAGAACTAATTTGTGTATCTAATGGTTTATTTTCAGTGTTCTGCTCCTTATTTTCTGTTTCTATTGTTCCTGAACCAATTGAATTTTCATATACTTCTTGCTTTAGAATATCCTTTTTACCATCTGAAAAATTATCATCTTTACTATCTTCTTTGCTAACTTCTTCGGATTTTTCAGTGCTTTCTTTTCCTTCCTTATTTTCATCTATAAACTCCGTATTGCTTTCAGTAGTTTTTTCTATTGTCTCTTCTGATATCTCTTTTGTATCTCCAGAATTTTCATAATGTTCTGATTCTGTTTCACTCTCATTAGAATTTTCTACAGGATCTATGCTTTCAATAGATTTTATCTCTTCTGATATCTCTTTTGCATCCCCAGAATGTTCATAATGTTCTGATTCTGTTTCAGTCTCATTAGAATTTTCTATAGGATTTATCCTTTCATCTGCTGTATTTTCTTCAGATATGTCTCCATATGTTTCAACTTCTCCTCACAACTCTGATAATTTTTGTGTTTCATAATAAAATGTGATTCTATCGTTATCTAGTTGGTCGGAATTGCTCTTATCATCTTGATTTGAAGCTTGATTTTCATTGATAGCTTCATTATTTGAGATATCTGGGTTAGAAATTGTGTCGTTTTCATAACACATAGAGCTATCTAGGCATTCACTATCAACTATAGAGGAATTCTTGTTTGCTTCGATTAATCTTGAAATTGTTTCACTTTTATCATTTATATAGCTTTCTTCGCTTTCACTTATAGTAGATATAGAGCTGTTTAGGCTTTCTTGGGTTATATTACTGTGGATTTCTTCATCTAATACTGTACTGCTGTTATTATGAGTTGTGCCATTTAAAAGTTGACTCGAATTCGTGATTTCTTTATTGCTTTCTATTATATTGCCACTAGAATAATTAAGCCCTTCTCTTGTTTCATTTCCATAAGAAACATTTGGAGAAAGAGAGGAGTTATTTATCTGCAAATTCTCTTCAATTGAAAATTCCTCTGAAATTTTTTCTTGAGATTCATTAATGTCTTCTTCTTGCAATCTTTCTGCTAAAATTTCTGAATCCCTTACTTGGCTTTTATTAATATTTTCCATTGATAACTCTTCATCTGAATTCTCTGATCTAATTATATCTTGAGTTTTATTCATATTTTCCATCAGCGCTACTTCATAAGAATTCTCTGAAAGATTTTCTTGTGTTTTATTAGAAATCTTATCAATAAAACCAGATTTCTCATTATGATCTAAATTTTCTTCCTCAGAAGAGCTTTCTAAAGTATCACTCAATAAATTTTCAGCAACAGTATTTGATGAAAGCATATAATCTTCAGGATAGTCATATAATATATCATTTTTATCTTTTTCATTGCTTTTTTCTGCTGAGTTTTCAGGACTAATTACTTTTTCTGTTAAATTTGAAGAGGATTTAATCACTTCTGTTATGTTATGAAATGATAATATTGATTCTTTTGAAGGCTGAGTTGATTCTGTATTAAATTCAGGATAATTGATATTGTTCTCTTCACTTGAAGATTTTTCACTTAGTTGTGTTTCTTTATCAAAAAGCCCTGCAGTCATATTTTTTATTAAGCTTTCAAAAATTTTTGTGAAATTAAACTCAGGGCTGCTTACATTCCAGTCTTCAACTGCATCACCTTGTTCTTGACTTATTTGATTTTGACTTTCTGCTTCTTCTGAATCTATAGAATTTTCTATGTTGATGTTTGATCTTGTATCTATTTCATTATTTTCTTTTTCACTCTCGTTTAATTCATAATCAGCGTCATTATTTTCTCTTTCACTCTCCTTTAATTCATAATCAGCATCATTATTTTCTATGGGGTCCTCCTTTAATTCGTAATTAGCATCATTTTTTTCTATGTTATCCTCCTTCAATTCATAATTTGCATCATTATTTTCAATTTTCTCCTCTTCTCTCTCATAATCAATATCATTTTTGTTGATTTCCTCCTGCTCATTTTCTGTAAAAGTATCCCCTTTACCCATGTCTTCACTATTCTCCATAACAGCCTCTATTTCTTTAACAATTTCTTCTTGTTTTTCATTATCTATTTTCTTTTCCTCCTCATTTTTTGCCTTTTCCTTTTCACTCACTTTTTCAATCCCAACCAATTCAAAACAATTGCATTCTTTCAAGCATTGCAAAATACCTGCCTTATTCTCCAATTTTCAGCATGGTTCTTCACAATATAAGCTGCATCCAGCCAAACCAAACACAATATCATTAAACATCAAAGGAATTTTCTGCATCACAAATGCTATATCTACTTCTTCAATTGCAAGGATTATTTCTTCTTCTACACACCCACAGTCACTTAAACACTTATTTATTTCTTTTTTCTCATTACAGCTTGTTATGCAGCTTTCCTCACAAATCAATGAAAAAGCACTGGCAAATAGAAAAAATAGCCATTTCATTTGATTTATTGTAGTAAACGCATATATAATTTTAGTTTAAAATTATTATGGCAAGCTATCTGCACATGCAAAAGTGACCTTTTGGCATGTATGATCTGATAATTTCAGAAATTTTGGGATTATTTGATAATTTTAAGGCAGCTTTTAATTCTTCTCTTCTTCAAGAGCAGCATTGGAGAAATTGTTTGACGACTTCAAAATATCCCCATCTTACAGCTACTTGTAAAGCGTTTTCTTCGTCTTTTTTCTTTAGGTCACTTTTCAAGTGGCAATCAGCACCATAATCAAGCAAAATTTGAATGGTTTCTCAGTATCCATGTCTGGCAGCTTCGTATAGTGGACGGACACCTTGGACATTTTTCTTATTCAAATATGATTCTGGGTCTTTAAAACTTTTGACAAATCGCTTTGGGTGATTTTCAATGAGTCGCTCTATATCAACTAAATCTTGTTTGTTTGATCTCTGTATTAGATAAAATAATTTTTCTGTAACTTTGTGCTCATCCAGGACGTCATTAAGCAAAAAGGTGTGGGTTCTTGAGTACTCTATACGGGTTGGGCTGCTTTGGACATCTTGGACAAGTTCATCAATATCCTGCATAACCCTAATTTCACTGTTTTTAAATAAATGAGAAGCATGAAGTACGTTTTTCAATAACTTCCATCGCTTTTTAGCTTTGCTTTTAGGTATTGGCGATTCTTTACTGTCTGCAAGAGTTGGTTCACCAACTGAAAAATGATCTTCCATTAATTATTCTA
>CATKHM010000895.1:0-12961 GCA_949751825.1 Blepharisma undulans | reverse complement strand
TTTTTAAGCAAAACTTGGAAAATCATCATTAATTTAAAGACTTTCTCATTTTATATGAAGAAGATTATGCATTTTGAAAGACCTCTTCGCTTGAACTTTTCTTACAGAATCTTAGGGAGAAGTATGCGAATTGCCAGTCTTCGCCCTTGGAAAAATCAGGATGAATATTAGGAATTTTTATGAGATTAAAGCAGGTAAGGTAAGCCATAAAGATTTTTCAGAAATAATCGAATAAATTACCAGAGATGCAAATAGATATTTATAAGGTTATTCAAGAAGTAGAAGAAATATTAATTAGTTATGCGCTTTGAGCCTGATTTAGGAGTATTGTCAAGGTATGCAACTTTTAATAGTTTTTTGTTAAGATTTTAAGTCAACCAGTTTGGCTGGGCCTTCGTGCCACAGTATAAGTATTGTCAAAGAAACATTATCTCAAATTAAGAAGTTTTTAATAGAAAAAAATTAAGAATTAATTTTGGCTAATAAGGACTTATAGCTAGATAAGCAGTTAATATTGAATAGAAAAATAAAAAACTCGATACATTTGAGTATTATAGAAAAAGAGAAGAAAGTTCAAATCAAAAGCCATTAAGAGAGAAAGGCTTTAAATTGATTAATTGAAGCCGATATGAAGCCAAAATTCATTTATGCTTGAATTTGATTTCAAGCAACAACAGAGATTGGCTAAGTGCGATGTTGCAAGTCAAATGCACTCAAAAAATTAAGTTTCGTTTGAAACATTTATGTGTCAAGCTTGGTAATCACTCTTCTATTCAAGGCGTTCTTCATATTGTCATAAAATCTATATCAGAAATTGGATCAAAGGCAAAAGATAATTATTAGTCTGCTTTATGGAGAAATATCAAAAATTAAAAATGTAAAGAAATCGTCAATCAGTGCTTTTAATCAGCTGATTTCATCTTTGAAAAATCTACCTGCAAAATTATTAAAGCACTTGATATGAATTTGCTTTAAAAAAGCAACAGCTAAATCTATAGCAGTAATACAAAAGGTATCAAGACTTGAAGCAGAATTTCGAAGCATCTACAGAAGTTACAGCGAGCATGTTGAGTTCTCAAGCAAGAAAAGTGCTGAAAATTCAGATCCTTATATATTTTAAAACAATTATTTAGTTGAAGTTATTTTCGAACTCCAAACAACTCTATATAGTGAGATTAGAATCATAAAAACGAGCCAAAAGGCAAAGACATAATGTATTTTTATGATGGAGAGATTTATGAAAGATATTGGGACGTTGGACTATTTTAATAGAGATGTCAGGAATATCACTTTTGAAGGACTCATGCATATATAGGTGAATGATTTGAAGGAAAAAGGGAAGGTAAAAAACGATTTATAGAAAATGATGAAGATAATTATATTTATGAAAGAGACTTTCTAATGATTGATAAAGAAGGTTTCGAAGTAGAAACCTTGAGTAAGACTCACTTTTGAAAGAAAACTTTTGTAATAGTCTTTAGCATGGGAAAGAAAAATATGTATGAAATGATGGGAAAATATGAAGAAGGATGGAAAGATGATAAAATGTATGGAAAATGGCATTGCCAGATGGAAGAGGCTATGCTGGAGATTATGCAATAAGAAAAAAAAGAAGGTTATGGATTTATTAAGGGTCAAATGAAGAAAGATATGAAGGAAATTGGCCTAGCGACAAATGGCATTGAGAAGAAACACAATATCATAATGGGAAACTTGTAAAAGGAGTATAAGATTGGATAATTAGTAAGTTTTAAAGGTAAAATAATAGAAGTGAAAATTTTCTTCTTCGTATTAGCATGCAATGACTGTTTATAATTTAAAGCAATATCTGGTTAAAACCTTTCTCCTAAGATCGTGAATTCTCCAAAAAAATCTAACTTAAAATTCTCTAAGGTGCGTGCTTATATTGCAAGGTAATGAGAGTTGATCATTTGAGAAGATACTTCAATTGAGAATAGCATTTGAAAGTAATAACTATTTTATATTTCATAGTTAATTATTATCAAATTATGACATTTGATGAAGATTATTCTTTGCTTATAAATTAAGTGAAAATATAAATGCTGAATAAAATCAAAATTTTACTTATTTTCACAATGGCTTTATTTTCTAAAAATAATTCAATTTCCTTTACTCATTAATTAATAATTATAGAATGGAGCCGAAGCGATAGTATAAGCCAAAATGCAGCCAAAAAATCAAATTTTACTGTAACCACTTTCCATCGAAAACATTTATGTGTTATGAATCACGCTAATATTGAAGAAGTTCTTCATAGCATAAAATCTATATCAGCAATCGACTCAAATGTAAAAGAATTTGCTACTAATCTGCTGCTTGAAGAAATTTGGATCCTTTAAACAATTTTAAACAAGATCAGCTAGATTCATAGACATCATAAAACTCATCTACTCAGGACTTATAACCAAAACGCTTTTTCGCTGATTATTACAGCTAAAATTTATCAGGCGAAAGAGAAGAGAGCATTTTTATCATGAATGACTGTGAATCAAGCAGAGATTTTTTTGGAACTCATCAATTTTTCTATTGGCGAGCTTGCAGGTTTTTTGCCAAAAAAGATAGAGAAATTATCCTAGTTGATATGAGAAGTCTTTATAGCAAAGAAAACCTCAAGCTCCTAATTTTCCAAATCTCGACCTTTATAACTACTGAGCAGAGTCAATTTGTGTTTCAGTTCAGTTCGTGATGGCTAGAAAAGGATTTAGAATTATTCATATCTGAATTCACAATTCATGCAACTCAAAAATCGAAGAAACTTAGAAGTTCACATAGAGAAAGCTAACAATATGGCTACTAATAGCTGCATCCTCTACTATAGCAAGATATGCCTATAGGAATTATATTTAATAATCTATATTAAATAGAATAGAATCTTATTAAGCTTAGCCTAAATTAATCAAACTTTTTGCATTCAGATCAAACTTGTAATAGCCTATACCAATTCCATGAATACATCCAATATACACTCCTCCTTTATTATATGCACAATACACTTGATAAGGAGCATCATCGATTGTTGATTGTGCAATTCGTCTCCAAGCAGTGTCACTTCCAGTTTCGCTTTCATATATTGATCCATCCTCATCACATTCAATCAAGTACAGTCTTTCTGCATTTATCAGGATCTTTCTTGCCCTTTCTGCAAAATCATAAGGAATTGATGTGAATGAGTTCGCACCAATTGAATATCGCAAAAGCTTTCTATTCTTGTATCCAGAAATCAAAAGATTCCCATTAAATATTATACTATTGCAATAGCAATCAGGTTGTGGAATTGGAGTTAATTCTCTTCATCTCTTTTGAACCAAATCAAATCTACGAGATAGAGTTAAATCATTAGGACCATTACTTCCTCCAAAGCAATAAACATTTTGGTTGAAAAAGATAGCTGATGATCCAAAGCAAGGATTTCCAGATGGCAGAACTTCAACAACACAATTCTCATCAATTAGTACTGTAATCCCTGAAGCTGGAAATTTACCATAACAGAACAATTTGCCATTTGGAAGTTGAGTTATGCAAGTAAAGCAGTCTAAGACTTTTGGAGTTTGCAAAATTTCCTTTCCTTTGCTTTCAATTTCAGTGTCGTAAATATATAAATTAGTTCTGTCATCTTCTTCTATAATATTATAAACAATTGGTTTTGGATGAAAAATGTTGAGATCTTGCTTAATAGGAGTTTTAGGAATTTGATAGGGTCCTATTTTCTCTACTTTGAGATTACTTTCAGAGATTTTTATTTTGCTTTTGACTTCTTCTTTTACTTCTTCAAATTTTTTTACATCCTTACTGTTCTCATTTATTATGCTACTTGGTAAATTAGTTGCTTTATTAATAGATTCTATTTTTTGACTTTGCTTCTCATTAGGAATTGGAACTTTTGTATTGCCAAAAATCAAATTAGTGCTCTTATTTTCTTCTGTATACGGCAGATTAGTCTAAGTTATGCTTACAATATTATTGCTTTTGGGTTTTCCTACTTCATTTATGAGGCTGATGCTTTTGATTTTACTTGAAACTTGAGGATTGAAAATATTTGCTTTGCTTTCTGTTTTTTCTTTCAATTCTTTATTTACTTCTTCAAGTTCTTTTATAATCTTATTTTTTTCATTTATTATGTAGTTTAAGCGGGCTATCTCTGCAGTCTGCTGGTCAACTAGTTTTTGCAGTGTTTTATTTGCATTTCTGAAATCAGATATCTCTTTTTCAAGGTGTTCATTTCTTTCTTGTTCTTTGTTAAGGAGATTTTGATATACAATATGATTCATCACTACATAAACTTTATTTTCAAACTCAATCGCACATTCCATATGTACAATATAATTACTATCTGCTTCTCCTAAGATTCTCATTTCAGAATTTAGATTATTTAGCATTGCTCGATTAATGCTGTTCCTGTTGAAGACTTTCATTATGTATATCATTCCATTGACTAAATAAATATTACTTTTCTTCTTAAGATTTCATATTTCTTCAGAAATGCAGGGGCCATAAGAAATAATTTCAAAATTGTTAGTTAACTCAATTGGGAAGATTGTGAGATAGTAATTTCTTTCAATTTGATATATGATAGGATTTCTTTGATATGAGCTGCTTGGGATTTGTATTTTTAATCTTATAGCTGTCTTAATTATAAAGTTTAAATCTAATATCATGCTAATTGCACGTCTTCGCGTCGGATCTTTTGCAAGGCATATATCTACAACAGATTTTAGCCTATCTGAGTAACAATTATTAATTGAATCATGGTTTCTATTCATTATTTTATTTACATCTCTCGAAAAAGGATGTTTAAAGTTGCAAAGATAATATAAAGTGCATCCAAGTGCCCAAATATCGCTCGCAAAAGAAGGAAGTGCATCATCACTTCACATTTCTGGAGCATAATATTCCATAGTTCCTTGAATCCCTGAAACTTCTTTAAAGCGTGATAACCCAAAATCTCCTATTTTAATATTTTTATTTTTGTCCAAAAATATATTTTCTGGCTTGATATCTCGATGAATAATTTGATTTGAGTGTAAGAATTCAAGCCCAAAATAAATTTGTATGAAATATTTTCATATTTCATCTTCTTGAAAAGGAAGTTTTTTTTGGTCACATATAGCTCTTAGGAGATCTTTATTTTCGAAGTAATCCATAATCATGTAAATTTTATCATTCACTTCGATTTTATGCCTTAAGTGAACAATATATGGGTGATTTAATTCTGAAAGCACTCTTATTTCATTTTCCACATTCTTTCGTTCTGTTTCGCTAGCATAAGATTTAGTTATCTGTTTCATTGCGTATACTTTTTGACTGCCTACATTAATGCTACTTATTTCCGTAACCCTTCAAACTTTTCCATAGCTACCTCGGCCAATTTTGTCTGGATTGACTTCAAAAAGATCAGTCAATTCTTTAGGAAAGCGCATTGTTGAAAATAATTATGAATCCATTGAAAATCATGCCTTCTTTAGTTATGAGTTATAACACAATAAAGCATTAGATTTTAGAAAATTGATGCGAAAGCTTATTTATTATGAGCCTAAGATTAAAAAATTATTATCTGATATCACTTTTTGATGTTAAATAAAAGTATAAATTTCATAATGATGGAAGACCAAAATTCTTTATCCTCAATAGCACATCTTATAGATTAGCTCAAAAGTGACGAAATTTTTCGACCTATAAACCCAGTCAAAAACCTCCTTATAATCGCCAATGTGCTTAGCTATGAAAGAACCAGATAATGAATTTATCCCTTATTTATATGAACTTGATTGAAATGAAGAGCAAGTCCTTTTATCACTCGCAGAAATTCTCTCAAAAATGATAGAAGGGTCGGTGGGATAAAATTTGCACGTATTCTTTTTGAGCTTTTGGAACAGTTTCACAAGTAGATGATGCTTCAGTGAAAGCTGCGACTTCAAAGAACTTCAAAATCATATTAGTGTAGATTTGTACAATTAATCGAAGCAAGTGGTATGTCTCCTGAATCTCAAAACATATTGCTTTCTAACTACAGAGAACTCTTAGGCAACTACATCCCATCAGCCGAAAATCAGCTGCTGAAGAACTTAAATTTTTGTTCACCCTTCTTTTGAAAATAATTTAAAGAATTTCTACGTCTGCAAATGCGACACTGACAGAATCCTCTCAGTTGATTTACTATCTTTTTAGCGCCGAGCAACCTATCAAGGTAAATTCTACCTATATGGCAATCCTCCGTATATTTCAGAAGACAAAAGCTGAAGAATTCGATACCTACTCTGTGACAAAATTGCTGAACTCTGAAATATTTTGCCTGCCGAAATTGTATCGGGCTTCTTTTGCCAAATTTTGACAGTTTACGGAATTTTTAATAATATTTTCCATGTTCAAGCGCCTCTTGCAATAGACGGTACTATTTGAAAGCGTCTTTGCGAGTAATTTGAAGAAAGTTTCTGCAATTAAAGGGAAGCACACAAATCAATATATAATGCGACTGTTTTTGGATTTATTAAGAGAATCAGAATTGTTTATTTAATGATTTAGAATGGCTGAGTAATGTGATACATACAGAAAGCTCTGTGCAGAGTATTATACCGGAAATTAAGGAACTGAGCGATTATAAGCAGTGGAGGATAAGAAAAAAGTAGCAGAATGCATACCGCTGCTGTGTAAAATGCTTAGAGTGGATTTTTTAGAAACTAATTTGAGTGGGGTTGTGAAAAAGCTGATGGGGACAAAGTTTATTCGGTGAAGGAGGCAGCGATTAAAGGGTATAAAGAAATGAGAAGCTTTTAAAGGAGGATGAGTAGAAGAAAAGCTGTTAGATGAAATTTTGGAAGGACATAGAAGTGAGAGCCATATTAAAAGATTTTTGATGATTTTGAGTAAAAGCAATTATTGGAAGTATTTCAAATGAAAAAATCATATAATTTATTTCATTATTTTATAGAAATCATGCTTGGATGATTTATATTAAAATAAAAATTAAAATTTATTAATCTTAATCCTATTCAATCAATCTTTTTTCATTCGGATCAAACTTGTAGTAGTAACATCCATCGCATCCAATATACACTCCTCCTTTATTATATGCACAATGTACTTGCCAAGGATGATAAATGGTTGTTGATTCTGCAATTCGTCTTCAAGCAGTGTCACTTCCAGTTTCACTTTCATATATTGATCCAGGGCATTCAATCAAATACAGTCTCTCTCCATTTATCAGAATCTTTCTATTATATTCTGCAAAATCATAAGGAATTGATGTGAATGAGTTCGCACCAATTGAATATCGCAAAAGCTTTCTATTATTCCATCCAGAAATCAAAATATTCTCATTAAATATTATACTATTGCAACAGTCATCAGCTTGTGGCATTGAAGTTAATTCTCTTCATCGATTTTGAACCAAATCAAATCTGCGAGATACAGTTAAGTAAATACCATCACTTCCTCCAAAGCAATAAACACTTTGGTTGAAATAGATAGCTGATGATGCTGCACAAGGAGTTCCAGATGGCAGAACTTCAACAACACAATTCTCATCGATTAGCAGTGTAATCCCTGAAGGTGGATGACCTCCACCATAGCAGAACAATTTACCATTTGGAAGTTGAGTTATGCAAGTGCCAGCGTTTAAGACTATTGGAGTTTGCAAGATTTTCTTTTCTTTGCTTTCACTTTCAGTGTCGTAAATACATAAAATAGTTCTATCATTTTCTTTTTTAATATTATAAACAATTGGTTTTGGATGAAAAGGGTTGGGATCTGGCTGAACAATAATTTTAGGACTTTGAGTGGGTCCTATTTTCTCTACTTTGAGATTACTTTGAGGAGTTTTCATTTTGCTTATGACTACTTCTTTTACTTCTTCAGGTTCTTTTTAGTCCTTACTGTTCTCATTTATTATGCTTAGCTGACCTACTTTTGCCGTAACAGACTGAAGCAATTTTTTTTGAGGCTCATTTGCACTTTTAAATTCAGATAATTCCTTTTGAAGCCGTTCAATTCTTTCTCTGTCTTTATTGAACAAATATTCGTAAATTGCTGTATGTCTAGGTATAGCAATGCCTAAGCTTTGAATTTTGTTGAGAATAAATTCATGAGTTAAGATGTCAAATACTGTTGGCCTATCCTCTCGCTGCTTTTGTAAGCACCAATCAACGAAATATCTCATCATATCTGAGTATTGGCTTCTAATTGGCCCATGATGATCAAATTTTATTTTATTTTTATCACCTCCAAAAGGAAGCTCAAAGTTGCACATTAAGTATAAAATGCATCCAACTGCTCAAATGTCACTCTCTTTGGATTGAATTTCTTTATTGCATGTTCTAGGAGAAAAGATAGCTTTTGCTCCCTTTCTTTGTAGTGAAATCTGGAAGCGAGAAAGGCCAAAGTCTGCTATTTTGATATTATTATTTTCATCTAAAAGGATGTTCCCTCCATGAAGATCTCTATGAATAAAACCATTGTTATGCAAACACTCAAGTCCAAAGCAAATTTGAATAAAATATTTTCAAATTTCATCTTCCTCAAAAGCTCCATCTTCTCCTTTATCAACTATAGCTTTATTGAGTGTTCCCTTTCTACAAAAATCTATGATCATATAGTATGTGTTGCCATCCTGGAATGACCATTCTAAGTGAATTTTATAAGGATTTACCAATGAAAGCACTTCCAATTCACTAGCAACATCTTTTCAAAAAACCTGAATGTTATCTATAATAACGATTTTCATTGCATACAACTTCCCATCACCTGAATGAAAATTACTTATTTTCTCAGCAAACATAATATATCCATAAGCTCCTGAATTAATAGTTTTTCCTATTTTGAAGAGTTTAGTTAACTCTACAGGATAAGAAATTGATTCCATCTTTATTATTATCTATCCAAATTATTGTTGAAAAAATATGGACTTTAAAATGGCTTGAAGACTTATAATTTAAGAGTTAAACATGGGTGAAATATTTAAAGGCTTTCTTGTACGATTAAAAATCATAGCAATTCTAATTTATAAAATGTCCAAGCAGATAAAATTATTGTAGAAGGTTCACTAATTCTAGGACTAATTTCAATATTTAACAGATAGCTATATATAAATTGTGTTGAAAATTGCTTTTAAGGCGACAAGAAGAAAAATTTATAAAATTTTTGATGCTAAAGATAAAGAATTTGAAATCTTCAAGCAAAAACAATAATATTTCGTGATAAATTAAAACTAGCTGAAATGCAGCTTATGACTTCTTAGCCTTCAGCCATTATCATCGAATTTTATCATTTAAAGGTCTCCTATTGCAAGAAGTTTCAATGTTTTTAAAGACCAGATGCCAAAGCTTTTCTTACGAAATCTGTATAAAGATGCATAGGAATTATCAGTCTTAAGCCAAGAAAAATCAGATGAAGAATGCATATAAGGAATTTTATTGTATGCGAGTAGGCGAGAAGTGCCATAAAATTTTCCCAGAAATATTGAAGAAATCAGGCAAGGATGTAAATAGAAGATTACTAAGATTTCTGTTGTATAATCTGCATGAAAAAGCTTTTTGATTAATTTTAGACACAAGAAGTCGGCTTAATTTCTATGAAAATTAACCTATAAGCATTACTAAGTTTTTCGTTAAGAAATTTGCGAAATAAGCCGATATTTCCTGGCTTGTTGTTGTATTTTTAAGTTGTGAAATTGAATCTTCTGGCGATATCTGCAAGATCATCAATTTTTCATTTTGCGGCACTTAGCATATTTCTGAAATTATCGACAAAGATTCATGACTTATTTGAATTGAGATTGTGGAATTGGACTGTAAAGCCATTGGGAATGCCTTGAGTTTCTAGTCGTTTGGCGAAGGTATTATAAGACATCTCTAAACTTTTTATTACTAAACCCCTATAAATAACCCTATATTCAGCTGTCAAATATTTATCTCAATTTAAATTCATTTTTATATGAATTTATAATGCTTTTTAGGCAAAAAATTTATCAATAATAATTTAATTTCTCAAAAGCAAAATCAAGCGAAATAATGTGCATATAAAAGGAAATCAACAATCTTACCACTTCAAAATCAATAGCAAATGTATAATAAACCCTAGCTATTCAGAAGAAGGTCTAATTTCCTGCTCAAACTGCTCACAACCCATTACTAGCAAAGAACACGAATTTTATATAAATAAATCATCCAGTATAATATAGTAAAATAAATTTGTATTGTTGTAAGGACTATTAGAAACTAAGCAGGTTTTAAATTTGAATTTCTTGTAAAAGAGCCAAAAAATCAGCCAAAAAGTCTAAGACACTTCAAGCTGAATGGTTTTCAGGAGAATCTAATTTATTGTGTGAGGTAGAAAGCTTTTTTGAAGTTTATGGAAAAAATTGACGCAGGAATTTTGAAAAGAAATCATATGAATTATAATAAATTGAAAGAGGTAGAAGATTTGTCGATATAGCTGTTGAATATTTAATAAAGATGATAAAAATATAGAAGGAAATGAGTTTTTGTTAACTTATCCAAATAAAAAGAAAGGGAAAAGCTTTGAAATACTTTATTTCTGAGTTTATTGAAAGTAGCAACGGAAATTAATATTCCGTATGGTTATAGCAAAAGTAAAAGAATTCCATATATTTTGACACCTACTGATATGCCAATTTATCCAAAAGAGTATGCAGCATTAGGGATAAGGAAAGACACGTTTTTTATCCATCCTTGATCACATTTGCATGGCAGTTATCCGAGTTTAATGTGTATCAGCATTTATTGTTTACAAACTGTCCTTATATGATAGGAATAACAAAATTTAAGCAAGAATGGCTTGATAGCTTACAAATAAATATTTAATTTTCGAGAAATTTTAGTAAAAATGGTCTAAGAGGCTGTTAATTTAGTAGCCTTATTCAAGCTCTTAATAATAAGAAATTTTAGAGCCAGCAAATCTTGCTTTATGCTTCAATTCATCGAAGGAGACTTCAAAGAAGCTCACACAGGACAATTGGAGTCAAATACGGTGCCAAAAGAATCCAAGATCTCGAAAAACATAAAATAGCAGCACTGCTGATCAAGAGCAATCACTAGAAGTTTCTAGAAAAATTCTAACTGTGTATTGCTGATGAATGACATTAAACATAAAAAATCTTCGAAAACCTTGAAGATTGGCTTAAATAAATAAGGAAATATTCATATCTAGAAGTTACTATATGTCTTGTTGGAAATATGTTGGATCTTGTGGAGTTAATAGAAAGGAGGTAAGTGAACTATTTAGGTGTTTTTGTGAGATATCTGAAAATTTGTATAGGAAACTATAGAAAGAGAAAATAAAAATTTCTTTATCGCATCCGTATTGGAATGTAATAATTGTTTATTGTTTAGAAATAATATCTGGCTAGGAAATTCACAAGCTAAGATAACTAATTCTCTGAAAAATTCTAACTATAAATTTTATTACTCTTCTCAATCTTTGATAATACCTATATAGTTAATCATTATCAAATTATGGCACTAATGAAGATTATTTTTTGCTTATAAATTAAGTTAAAATATAAATGCTGAAATAAAATCAAAATTTTGCTTATTTTTCACAATCGCTTTATTTTCTGAAAATAATTCTAACTTCTTTTACTTATTATTTAATAATTATAGAATGAAGCCAAGCGATGTTATAAACCAAAATGCAACCAAAAATCAAATTTCATTGTAACTGCTTTCCATCGAAAACATTTATGTGTCATGGATCACGTTAATATTGAAGGGGTTTTTCATAACATAAAATCTATTTCACAATCGACTCAAAGGTAAAAGAATTTGCTACTAATCTTGAAGGAATGTGCATCCGGTAAACAGTCTTAAGCAAATTGGCTGCATTCATAGAAACCATGGAGCTCGTCGAGATCAACTGATCAGGGCTTATAACCAAAACACTTTTGTCGCTGATTTATTGCAGCTATAAAATTTGTATGGCGATAAGGAAAGAGAACATTTTTACCATGAATGACTGTGAAATCAAGCATGGGATTTTTTTGGAATTCATCAATTCTTTCTACTGCGAGCTTTCAGGTTTTTTTGCATAAAGCAGGTAGAGAAATTCTCCTAGTTGGTATGAGAAGTTTTTGTAGCAAAGAAAAACCTCAATCTCCTAATCTTCCAAATCTCGCTCTTTAAAACTACTGAGAGAGCCAATTTGTGCTTCAGTCAGTTAGTGATGGCTGGAGAAGGATTCAGAATTATTCATATCTGAATTCACAATCGATGCAACCCAAAGAGATCGAAGAAACTTAGAAGCTCACATGGAGAAAGCTCACAATATGGTTACTGATGTCTGCATCCTCTATTATAGAAGATGAGAAGACATGCCTATAGGAATTACATTTAATAATCTATATTAAAATAAAATAGAATCTTATTAAGCTTTGCCTAAATTTATAACTCGTTTTTCATTCAGATCAAACTTGTAGTAGCAGCAATCATTACGATCAATTAATCCAATATACACTCCTCCTTTATTATATGCACAATACACTTGATCAGCATAATAGATTATTGATTGTTTAGCAATTCGTCTCCAAGCAGTGTCACTTCCAGTTTCGCTTTCATATATTGGTCCATTCTTACATTCAATCAAATACAGTCTCTCTGCATTTATCAGGATCTTTCTTTGATATTCTGCAAATTCATAAGGAATTGTAGAGTAAGAGTCAATGTCAATTGAATACAATAACAACTTTCTATTCTTGTATCCAGAAATCAAAATATTCCCATTAAATATTACACTATTGCAAGATCTATCAGGTTGTGGCATTGGAGTTAATTCTCTTCACTGATTTTCAACCAAATCAAATCTACGAGATAGAGTTAACTTATTATAATTACATATTCCTCCAAAGCAATAAACATTTTGGTCGAAAAAGATATTACTTATAAGATCAATGGCTTTGAAGCATTGTGCCAATCTGGATTGATTGGAATTATCG